>JASSUY010034467.1:0-45152 GCA_032466535.1 Forpus xanthops
CTGAAAATCCATAACACAGTGCTACACCAGCTACTGCTTAAAGAAAAAATGACTGCTGCTGCTGAACCCATGACAATGGTGACTAAGTATATTTCATCTTTTTTTTCCCCTTTTCTAGTCCCTCCCTAAGCAGGCATCCATTTACCCCTCTCTTTTCTTATTTCCTTGTATCTTCTTATCTCTATTGCTTTCACCTGCACACGCAAACACTCTCTGACACAGATATTTTGACTGGTGCTCTGTTTCTCTGCTGTGCAGAGAGCCTGAAGCTGAGCCTGCATTTTATCTTTCTGTATATTCTCCAAGCTCTTGTCCTGCCTCTGAGATACTCACAGCTGCACAAAGACCTATGGGAATATAAACATTCTTTTCCATTTCCTTGGTATCTCCTCCAGTAACAACAGAAAAATACCTCTTTCCCTGCTTTTCAGTAGTAACAAAGAAACCATTGTCTTCAGCTCTAGCTTGGCAAATATCAGAGGGACAGAAACACAGGGAAAATCTCTACTTACAAAAATAATAGTATAAATTATTTTTACTATTGCAATTTGCTTTATTGAATCAGTACCTAAGGGGCCCTCCTTAGAGCTAGGGTCTCTTTTGTGCTCTGTGATGATACACAAAAAGACTGCTCCAAAGAGCTTCTTTCTTTCTTTTAAGGAATTTCTGACTGATTGGATGCTGATGAAAAGCACAGGCTTGGCAGCAGTAGAGAGGAAAGTCTCCTGTTCATCTGCAAACAGTACAAGTTCCCCTTTCTCTCTGTGCTGATGGCCATCAGCTGCGGCCATGAGAGCCCATCACAGGTTTCCAGGTTGCTGGGTAAATTCCAGTGTGCAGGTTCAAAAGCCATCTGGCTGATCTGAGGATTGTGGCACAGTGTTATCTCCCCTTGGGGGAATTAAGGTCACTCAACCTCATACCCCAACCAGAGCTCAAAGCAGACATGGTGCTGTCAGTAATACAGAAAACAGGTGCGTGTGGGTCCATCACTGTGCATATGCAAAAGCTGTGTGTCCTTGACACCACCTATCTGTGGGCTTTTTTTCCCATTTATTCACACAAGATTTCACCCTCTTCACACATATCACACATGCTATTGCATTATTGCCTCCTCAAAATGTTTTTGTAGGATTTTAAATGCTCTGAACCGACTGCAGTTTGTGGGTCTAGGTAGTGTAACTCCAGGGAAGCCAGTGTATCAAAGCCACTTTACACTGATGGAGAATTTACTCTTGATTTCGTTGTTAGGGGGATACAGCTTTGAGCCTTGAGATGCCAGAAGACACATGCCCGTAGGTGCAGAGGACACAACAAGAGTGAGGTACAAAAAGTCACTTAGGGAGAAGAGAAGAGAAGACATCTTCTCTATCACCTTTGAATTTGTGAGGGTTTGCAGAAAAGCTGAAATATTTCTTCCTTATCTTTCACATCCCTATCTCAGCATTCACACTGGTAGCTCACTTAGTGAGGCTGGCTCTGACACAGTGCAGGACACAGAGAAACTGTAATGCTGTCATGCAGATGGAGCACATTTTAACTTCAGCATCACGTCCTGAAAGCCAGGGCAAAACTTGCATTTACAAGAAACAAAGAAATCTTCAGCAGAAGTTAAAGATGCAATTGCATAAGTCAACGTTTTTACAATAGCCTTTATTACTCTTAATCTTCCAGTGGCCAAGATTTCTTTTGTTTGCATTCTTTTGCTTGGAGTATTTCAAGCTATTTGGCTTCAGGTTGTACTAAGTGCTTTTTAAGTGGGAAATAGGAGCTCAAATCCAGCAACCATTCATTAATTTCAAAGAAATGTAATGTGTTTTTTAATATATGCTGTAGTCTTTTATAACTGATGCACTTTCAGGAATTTAAAGTGTTAAATAAATTAGATGGTCCAGTGAATCTTTTCCAGCTTGGAGTGCTGCCGGGAACTTGGACACGGTCCATTGAATTTCTTTGAAGCTCTTACTGCTTTTATATTTTGTTTTCTCTAATAGCCTAGTTAAGACAAAGCACATTTCCTTCAGAGCCTCTAGTCAGCTCTGCATTTCACTTGGCTTCTATTTGATTTTTAGACTGTTTCTAATTGATTTCCATTAATAAGGTGAAAACATAGGCTGGTGGTTTCTTTTTATTTCTTGAGCAGAAAGAAACACAAAATATGAAACACAAAGTTTATTTAGATTTTATCCAGTTAACTCGTTTTAGTTTATACCCAGTAGAGGTTCGTTTGGGATGCACTATCATTTCATCAGTGGTTTCTCTTCTGTTTCTGTATTTCTTCAATTAAAACTCTGACTATAGGGTGAACTTGGTTTCCTTTTTGTGTTAAGAGTACCTCATTTACCTTGATAAGTCTCTAGGATTATACTATGAACAGAAATTATGCTGCATTTTGCATTCTGAGCACATTTTCTCCTTGTAAATCATACATGCATGTATTTATTTGTAACTTAGTCCATGGTAATTTCCAGATATCTGCATAGCCACAGAATCTCAATTTTATTCTCTGTACCATATCATCCTTTTTTCTTGACTGCTAGAGAGAAGAAATTAGAAAGTGAACATGACCAAAAGTGCTGCTTCTCAGCAGAGATCAATTAGAGCAAATGATGAAACATGATGTAATAAAGAAATGGTTGCAAACATGGTGTCCTGTTGGTTTCTGTATATTCTTAAGTTGCTTTTCACTTTCATGCTTCAAAGATTATTTTATTAGATATTTCTGATCTGGTACCTTGACTTAGAACTTGCAACAGATAGATTTGCTCCAACGTTACTCCTGCTTTACTCAAGACTAGAGAAAAATCAGGTTTATTTGGGGAAAATAAGTTTCGATAAAATTAATTTTCTCTCCCATGCATGAAATCCTATCTCTGGCCCTGAATCGTTCCCATTTTAACCTCTGAATTATGTGAGACAGCCCTAGTGTACAGAAAGAAAGGTGTTTCCATCAGTAAACAAAATATTTTCCTACCTATGTATGGATATTTGAATGTTTTCTCATTGCAGTGGTGCACCATGCTCTTTTTTTGCAGACTGTCCACTCCAGTTTCACCACAGTGCTAATGCAGGCAGCATCCACACCAGATCTGTGCTGCATGCAGAGTGGCAGAGCTCAGCAGGCAAACAGGACTCCTGCTGCGCCGCTATCCCATCACCAGGAAGTGAACATGTCATTGACTGCAAACAGACAAATCTTTCCCCCACTATGCAGTGCAGTGACAATCCCCCAGTCTCAGCATCCTCTTTCAGGAGCCCCAGATCAGTTCAGGCAAACATCACCACCACCTTTTTTGACCCCTAGAAGGCATTTGTTACCTTTCTGCACTTGAGGGAGATCATTTGGCAGCAGCACAGCACCATCAAAAGCTCACTTGTGAGTGCCTTCTGTGCCTTTCCTTGTAACAGTGGGAGCTGGGAGCAAAACAGATTTCTGCTGCGCTGGCACAGCATGTCCAACCTGGCTGCCTGCTCCTGACTGACCTACTTCATTAACAACAGACACTTGAACTCATGAAGCCTGAGTGCTGTAATTCATTGCTAGCCTAGCAGAAAAGTTTGTTTACTAGCGCATGGTGATTTTAAGCTGAGAAACAGTACAAGCACTGGGCATTAGCTTACCTGGTCATGTCCTTGAGGGCTGTCCTGGCTGACACGTGAGATGTGGACAGGAATAGTTTACATTGCCACCCACCATTTGGTGGAGGACATCCATAACTGCCAGCCACAGTGAGGCTTCAACATGCCTTCTCTCAACGTGCATGGGGACACAGCCTTTTTCTCTCTCCAGTGTCACGGGCTGCTTGCCTCCTGATCATCAAAACTCCTTCTGCATGGCCCTAGTGTTCCCTGCTGAAGTCCCTCATTTGGCAAATACTAATACGGTTTGACAGTGGGGTTTTCTGATTTTAAAGCCACACAGCAAGTTTTCTCATTTCTTCTCAGGTTTATTTTCCAGAGTGGTTTATCTATTTATTTATTTATTTTTAAGTGCTGGTGGTAAGCTTGTGTTTAAAGTTTATTATAGCCTTTGTGATGTATCATATGGGACCTCACAGCAAGGCTGTGTGCGCTTTCCCTCAGTGTGATTAATTATATTAATAGAGGAAGGAGAAAGACAATGGGGAATTTGTGGATCGTGGTCTGCTTTGCTTGGTGCGGGGAATTTTTTCATTGTGGGTCATTAACATTCATAACTCAGAAATAATGTGGCTAGAAAATCATATGTGTTTGTGTGTTGTGTGAAGTGAAATCACAAACCACGTCCCAAACTCTGAGCCACCTACGCTGCTTCTCAATACACCTGAGTGTCAGGCAGGAAGCACCAACCGTGCTAACCCAATGTTTAAAACCATCTATTCCAGACCTCTTATTGTGTACTCCTTGAAAAACTGTCCATAAGCAATTTTAGATAGGTAGATTTAATGAATGGGTTGAGAAAGGCATACATTTTCCCCCCAACTAACACTTCTCAACCCTGGATGCCTGCTTCAGACAATATGGCTAGGGAGCAATTTCTTGCTAATACCTACTGTGCCTGCATCCAGACCTGGCTTTTTACTGTCTACACTGATGGAGTTATTTCCAGACACAAACTGCAACTCACCCTGGTTTTGTCACCTTCCGTCTTGAAGGCTGCAATAATCTGTAGCTTCAGAATAGCTTTTGCCCATCCCTATACTACCACAATAGAAGTAGTACTATGACTGCTTATGTTAAATGTTGCTACCATGGTGGTAACTATGGTCAAGGCTGAAAGATGCTCATTCAAATTACACTTCTGACATGCTGTGCTGTGGAGACACTTACAAAGGCCAAGTTCAGCTCTGACTTAATTATACTTACACAATATTCAAAAAAGTGTGAGGGTAGGAAAATATCTGAATGTAGAAATAGTGCATGGATCAACTGAATAATGATATCAGCCTCAAAACTGATCTGGTCATTAGTACTCTGCTGTAAAATATAATGCCAGAAAATCCATGCTCCAGGGTTCCCATCATTCATCTGCACAGCAGTACCTAAAAGAAATTGAACATTCATTGAACAAAAAATTGGCATTACTCTGGGAAGGAAATGAAGATGTAATTTAAGACAAAATAAAATTAAAATTAAAAGAACAAATCAAAACAAACACACGCACATACACAAAAGCAAACACAAAAACCAAACAATAACAAAACCAACCAAACAACAAACCAAAACCAAAGCAGCTACCAATGTTTCTAGGGATTTTGTTACTGTCAGCTCTGTTCCTAATCCACAAAGTGTGCGTGTTTGATATATGGCCAAACTACAGAGCTTTTCAACAGTTTGGACCCCAGCAACCACTTTTTTTGCCACATACATCCCGTAATCAGCCAGGCTGATAGCCTTCCATGCATGTGCTTATGGGCACAAAGCATCCCACTGTTCATAGTAGCTCTGATTATTTGCTGTTACAAGCAAAGCTAGTCGTTCATTTCTTCTTAGTGGGCAAGTGTAAGTACTAGATAAAAGAAGTGTAAAACTTGATAAAAATAGAAAGAAAAAAAAAAAAAGGAACTATTTCTGTGCATGCTGCAGTGCACTGGAAGAGTTTACAAACTTCAGTGTTGCAGTTGCTAAAAGTTTGCAAGGGATCAAAAAGCCCACTGAACAACTACATATTGGTACACTGAGGCAATGACCAGCAAAGCCATTGCTTTTGGTGACTGTTACCAAATTAAGTTTCTCAACCACGGTCTTTTGCAGATACACTGAAAAAATGCATTGTACTTCTAGATTTTCCTGGGCCATTGCTTTCAGGAGACTAGATGTTAGGAAAGGTGAACCTGTGGTCTGGCTTACAGAATGATGGACGTGGCAGCTTAGTGTGTGATAGGAAGGGTGCTCCAACATCTTATATGAAAGCTTGGCTCAAGGGCAGTTGCTGGACACTGAAGAGATACTAGCTCCTGTTTTCAGCCCAGGTTTTATACAGCAGTGGCACTGAAGTTGAGAAAAGATCTAATTTTAGATCAGTGAAGACAAGGCTGAATGCACAAACGTAAACATCTCACCAAACAGCATCTCTGCTGAGTATTGTCATGCTGGGTATGAAATTTAGCTGCTATATACATACCAGATCTGTTAAATACCTAGAAATAATTCATCTGTGGTTACTAATGAGGAAAACAAGATAATTAGTTTCAGTATTTTTTTGCAACAGGGAAGCTGTCTGGCAAATATGCCAGACAAAACATCCATACAGAACCATGTCAGTAACTTATGTTTAGTTCAGTCACATTCTTAACCATGAATAAAAGGGAGAAATTAAATGAGAATCTTTAATTGTCTGTATAATTCTTCTTAATGAGTACATTCTGGAGCACCATGATGATGGCGTAGGTTTATGAAAGAGATCTATCTTCCCTTAATAAAAAAGAAAGAAACAATACTGTAATACTGGTTAATTATTGGATTCCCTTTCTCTGTGAATTTAAAGCCTATACTAACTCAAAACTTGAAGAAGCAAAAAGACATAATACTTAGAAATACATATGTTATCAGCAAACTGAGAGGGTTAGGGGAAAAGGCTGGGAAGTGAATGGAAAATAGAGGTGAACAGTAACAGTGATAACTGTGGTAGCAGTAGATTCATTAAAGAGTATATCATGCAAGAATTATGAAGATAGTAGGACTTTTGGCCTGCTTAAAAACCAACACAGAGAAGTGCTTTCCTGGGTCAGGGCAGAGCTCTTCAGCCTGGTAGAGTCAAATCTATGACCAGTGAAGATGACAGAACCCAAGTCAGTGGGAGTCCTTAACTCTGTGTAAAAACAGTGCTGCAAAAAGTATACTTAGAAGCTGAAAACTAAAATGTTGTGAGATCTCAGTGATACCTTTTACTCCAGTTTGTAACACTATAGGCCAGAAAGCCTTACCAATGCTCTTCAGCCACTACCTAATTTGAGACGTGCAGAGAGTTGTACTAACTTGCGGCTTAATCTTCCTTTTCCCCACCTATGAATCCTTTCATTAATTTTGTGGCTGTGTGTTTTCATGCTGCCTCTCTGCTGATAAGGATTTCTCCCCATGTATCTGCAAAATTCCAATTGCTGCCTCCTTCAGACTGTGCACTGCGGTGTCTCAGACAGGCTGTGAACATGCTGAGGCTCATTGGATTCATCTATAGGGTTCATTGCTTATGTGTCCTCACCTCTTTGTCTCTTGTTTTACACTTGGATGCAAAGATCTCTGGGAGAGAGCTGCTAGAGAACAATAACCAGTGAGGATTAATGTCCTTAAGGCTCAAATGCAAGTAAAGCTGTGGATTAAGTGCCTTGTTAAACTTGAAGCCTAGGTGACTGTATAAAGTGATTCAGTGAAAAATCCTGGTTAGTGTGTTCCCAGGCGTGTTTAATATGGTGCTTTAAACTTAGACAAATATCTAAGTGTTTTATTAGAATAAACCAGGAGTCGTCAGGACAGCAGAGATGCTTGATTTCTTAGAGAATGGTGGGTGAAGAGTTTCTTCTACCTGTGTCATAAATTTGTACATACTTCTCAGACCCCAGCTTTTACTTAGCTCATAGTGGCAAACCCAACAGATGAGTTGTGAAGAGACTCCAGTTCCTCATGGAACCTCGGGCATCTCTGGAGTGGTTCATCTCAGGTGATATCTGTGCTGCCAGATTCATCGATGTGGAGTACCAGCCACACAGTGACACTTTGGCTTGCTGCACTTGTTCAAGACACCTTTCACTGAAACATCTTTTGCAGGTGCTAGAAATCTGTAAGGCTTTTCAATCTAAAAAGGAAGGAAATAGAGAAAGGATTTCACAACTGGAAAGAATTTCGCAAAACTTGTATTTTCACACACATTATTCCCCTCCTTGTGTGTTTTGAATTAGACTGTAGGTAAATGTTTTTGGTATAACCCCAGCCAGCAGCTAAGCATCACACAGCTGCTCACTCACTGCCCCCTCCAGCAGGATTGGGGAGGAAGAGAATTGGAAGATTTAAGGTGAGGAAACTCATGGATTGAGATAAGAACAGTTTAATCATTGAAATAACATACAATAATTATAATAACAGCATTATTAATAGTGATGATGATAATAATAATTTGAAATTAAAAAAAAAACAAAGGAAGAAGAGAGAAATAAAACCCAAGAAAAAGAAATTATGCAAATGAAAAAAAGTTGCTTACCACCAACTAACCCATGCCCAGCCCATCCCCAAGCAGTGACCCTCCAGCCAAATTTCACCCAGCTTGATATAAGTGCTGAGCATAGAATCATAGAATAGTTAGGGCTGGAAAGGACCTTAAGATCATCTAGTTCCAACCCCTCTGCCAAGGTCAGGAACACCTCCCACTAAACCATGCCTCCCAAGGCTATGTCCATGACACCATATGATCTAGAATGGCCCTTTGATCAGCTGGGGCTATCTGTCCCCTCCCAGCTTCTTGTGCACCCGCAGCCTACTTGCTGGTAGGGTGATGTGAGAAGCAGAAAAGGCCTTGGCTCTGTATAAGCATTGCTCAATATCTCCTAAAACATCTCTGAATAATCAACATAATCCAATGCATAACCCCATACTAACTACTATAAAGCAAATTAACTTTACCCCAACCAACCCCAGCACAGTAGAAATGTGACCTCTCTGAGGTCTGTGAAAGATTTACCATTGTCTTGACCAGGACCAGAGCATCCCACAGTATATTTTCTTTGCTGATAATGTTTTGAACAGGACTGGGGAAGTAATGTAAGGAAGTGAAAAGTAGAAAAATAGAAAGTGTTCAAGCACTGTTCCTATGACCTGGAAGAAATCACCAGTCTTCTGCTATGTGGTACTTTTTATGGGCTTTTTGTTATTTTGGAATGTAATATTTCAGGGGGAATTAAGTGAGAACAGGACATAAGGAAATAATCACAAAGCAGGAGAACATTATTTAAGAGTACATTCTGGTGACATTTCTGCTTCAGAAATAAAAGAATAAATGCAGCCTGACTCAAGCTAACCTTTCATGCTTTCAGCAAATACAGATACCACTGCAACCCCACCACAGAAAAGAGACAGGGCTGAGTGACCCATGCACAATGCACAGTCTATCATCTTCTGGTTTCTGCCTCTTCATCACTGATGGCTTATTACTCCTTAGGGCTGATGTAGATGGAGTAAGCAAGCTTGTGGGCTGGAGTGGCCACACAGACACGTGTGGTGGGGTCCTTGGTAAGCCACCCTGAAGATCAGTGTTCTATATAAAGATTTCACTGCAGTGCTGTGATGATCCTAAAACTCAAAGCTGGTTTCAAGCTTGGCACTGAGCCTGGCTGAAAAGAAAACTTCTAACTCAGTTTCTCCTTCCAGGCTATGCAGTGTCCTACTCTTGATGGAGGTTTTGCTTGAACAGATCAAAGCTATTGCTGACAGGTATAATTTCAATAATTTAGGATTTAGTCAGATAAAAGTTTTGTGACATACTTTGAAAATAAAAGAAAAAGGAAAAAGATGTTGTTTTCTCTATTGTTGATATGCTGGCTCAGGATTGCTTCCAGAAGGGCACAGTGTTCTACTCGCTTTGCTGAAGCAGCAATATATTTTGTTGAGGTCTGAGCTGACTCCCTGCAGCTTTGTACCATTACTGAATTAGAGCCGATAAAGACCGTGCCCTCTTTCCTTTGCCTGCAAGTCAAATCCTGGGGTGGATCAGTAGGACACCCAAGTGATCTCTGATTAAATTAGATTTCTCTGAACAGAACAGTTAGGTTGTAGCGGGTGGCACAAACCCACCCTCTGAACAGTCAAATACCACTTCCTAGCAAAATCATTGGCAGTAAACAATGGACTGCCACAGAAACCTGAGAGGCAAAAGGCACTGCTATCAATTTTTACTTACAAATGCCTCATCCACACTAGTAACTAGGAGGAATGGCTATCTGGAGGAAGGTAGTGCAATTTAATGAGCATATTATGAACGTGCCCCTGTGAGACTGCCTTTCTGACCAGCCCCTTTGTGTGCCCTGTACTACAGCAGCACCCAGCCTGCTTGCTGAAGCTTGTTAATGCTCAAAGGGAGCAGTTGCTAGTGTTTATGTTCCACATTCTTCCATTGCTCAATATCCAAATATTTCACAATGTAGATCCAGTTTCAAAAGTTCATTTAGGAGAGAATTCTTGTTCCAAGCTGAGTTTCCTATTGCAGCCTAAATCCCAGAGCTGGTCATGTGCAGCAGTTGGCTCATATCTCTCGGTAGATGCTGTACTTAAGATTTTATAAACAATGAAAAGTAGGGAATAGATGAATATGTTTCTTATTTTAATAAATTAAATCTGGCAAATGTGATTTCCTCCAACAAGAATGCCCATTGCTCATGGTTTCCAGAGCTTGCTGTGCAGCTCTCCCCAGGGGCACGTGGGGACAAATCTGTCCCTACATAAGCAAAACTCCCTGCAGGTCTGCTGGAGTAATGCCAAATAGAGGCAAGCATTTGATCCTGAAGTCTGTTTCCCCACCGACCAGAGAACGAACTCTGATCCGAACAATAGAAAGCAGTCTCTGCTTTCGTCACCCACACTGCATGTGGGGAGCCTCTGGTGTGGTGAAAGCATAAACTTTCAGTCCTGTCAGGAGCTGCTGCCTGGCTTGTCTGGTATGCAGGAGGGAGGCACATAGACACGCTTGCGATGGTTCAGGGGAAGTTCACATCCCAGCTATTCATGGGAAGGCAGAATTAATTCCTGCCAGGAACTCCCCCCAGCAGCAATGGACAGCTGCAGCCAGAGCATGGGATTACACGTGTACATATGTCCCTGAACATGCTTTGCTGGATCTGGGCCTCTCGTTGGCATTGCGCTCAAACGGTACTGCAGTTAACAGGGGCATGCTCAAGGGCTCAGAAAGGTAAATCTTCTTGTTGACCCAAGCAATATGTAAACCACAGTTCAAAGGGCTGTATTCAAACCTCCTTTTGGGGATGTGAGCACATTGGCCTATAATGACTAGCTCACTGCCATTTCTCCAGTACCTGATGATGGCTGTGGAAGTACCCAAGTACAGCATGAGCCATTTGACAGCCACAGTTTGGAAGAGTGTGATCACTCCTGGCTTCTACAAGACTCCTCCATGTGCTTAAAGTGTAGCAAAATGGAGATATTTTTTGTCATTACCTGGTCAAAAGAAAAATGTATTGATGCTCCAGGACTTGGTGCTCCAGTATTGCACCTGGCCAGGCTCCCATTTGCCCACTCTGCTTTCTTTCCAGGACACAAGCAGCTTGCTCCCCATAGGTATGCCTCATTGCCTGCAGGTCTGAACATTGTCCTGGCCTGTGAAAGTTGGGAAATCTCCACAGGCTGTGAACACCCCCAGATGTCTCCTACATCCACAGTGAGTGCACAGGCAGTGACTGCATGGGTGGCACCAACAGTTTCATGTCAACGGAGATGCCTTGCAGCAAACCCAGAGACGCCTCTTCTTCTACCCACTTAGTTGATATTAATTTAATTTCCTGGCTCTACCTTGCTTCATCCTCAATATATGACTGAACTACATTGCTTTAAAAGAGGTATTTGACTCCTTATATAGTCAGTGAGGAGATGCATGTTTCTTGCCAGCTTCTTTAGAGATTTCAGCTGTAAAGGGAGTTTGTGTTGTTTCAAAGTCTGCATTTAGCATTGAAAATAGTAGCTAGTATTAAAAAATGTTCATATGAAACTTGGGCATGGTTGTGTTGTGATTAACCCAGCCTGGCTTTGCTGGGGAGCTTGGATGAATGTGTCAGTGCTGGAACTCCAGTGATCCTTGGGGACTTTGTCCTGAAACAAATGGGTGTAAAGGTGGTCAAAATGATGATAATGTCCTACAGCAGCCTTGTGCTAACCAAAGATCCTCCTGCTACCAACAGTTCCAGTCCTCTGACTTTCCCAGGACTGCTTGTACGGTCATGGATCTTCTGTGGCCACTGCAACCTTGTGATCAGTTTTTAGTGAGCTGCTGCAACTCCCAGCACTGAGAAGAAGCTGGAGCCTACAGCTGGACAGAGTGGCAGGCCACCCGTTTTGGTGGCAGACTGTTCCAAAAGCAGCTTCACTTTTCAATAGCTCCTATGGCTTTCTTCTTGTTAATTTTCTATTTTTAAGTCACCAAAACAACATTCTGTGTGTACAGCTGTGTGTGTGCACGAGGGGGGTTCTAGCTGTATAGTTTGTGCATGCACAAACACGCACACACACAAACACATACATGCACACAGACTCCTGACCCTAATTATGCCTCAGAACCCATCCGTTCACCTCCACGAACCCAGCTTATCTCTAACTCCCATGAACATGAATCCAAAGCAATTCCAGTCATACACTGTGTCTTCAAATAAGCTGTGCAAAGTTGAACTTGGCAAAACAAGACCCGGTGGGTGTTTGTTTCTTGAAGATTGTCTGAAATAGAATAACTCTCTAATCTTTTAACAACCCAGCTTTTGGCCTTTGAGCACTGTAACCTGTGCAAATGCACCACCTCCACTGGGAAATATAACTTGCAACAATTCCGCACTCTTTCCCAATATTTTTTTTTTTTAGGCATTGAATGATACAGACTTAGGGAATGGAAAAAAGAAAGGACAAGTACCCCGGTTAGCATGGCCAGTTGTCTTCTCCATCTTCAGAAAGCTGTTGCCTACAGACAGTGGTGGCTCGCAGCCAGTGTTAACATGACCTTTTGGCTTGCAAGCCTATGGAAAGCTTCTTCCGTCTTTCCCAGGAGGTGTCACTATAAAGTATCACTTTGATGCCATACAGTTCACAGGCGTATAAGGCTTGGCTCATGGATGAAACTGGCTGCCAGGGATCTGGCATGTAATTTTTCCCCAGCTTGCTTTTGATGCTCAGAGGATGAGGGAAAGACTGAGAGATGAGAAGTCCTAAATATTTATCTTGCATCTTGGCTTACATGGGTTTGCAGTTCAGCTGGATTTCTCAGATCCAACAGCCTCTCTGCACTAGGGGAGTTCTCTGATTATTTAAGAGAAAAGGAGAAGACTGCTCAGTGTCTGAGACAGCATACAGATTCCCCACAAAAAGTGATGCAAGTGCAATTCCATATTCCAGTTCTTTACTACAAACTTGGGACCTCTGTCCTATTCTTCCTATTAACTTGTTACTGAACTTCATCTCTCTGCTTCCCTATTGTCCCTGTTTCTCTTGAAACCCGGAGTACTACAAGTACGCGTACCATTGAACAGGAAAACAGGTCAAGGGCTGCGGTTGAGATACCAAATAGTCCAAGTGGTTCCTAGCAATAATGCCTTTAGGTCTGCATCTGCAACACCTGAGGAGCATAACTCAGCAAAAGATATCTTCCTTCAGGCAAAATTGAGTCCCCTTTCCGGAGCTGAACAAGGGACCTACTTTCCCTTGCACAGAAGGACAAGGATTTGCTGCGTTGCTTCCTTTTTTGGTTCCTGTAAGCCCGCTGCAGGAAAGTTCTGTTTTATTTGAATCCACCATTGTTTATTTATAATTTTGTTCTAGATGTGTGACAGATTCAGCATGTGTCACCCAGCAGGGAAACAGTAGTAGGCTGGAGAGTTAACAAATGCACTGCAGTGTAGCCAGATGGCCTGTTTTCATAAGGAGCCTCTGAAAGATGCTCTGCTGCATAGATTTTTTGTTCTTCTTTTAGTGCCCAAAATTCACAAGAGCATTGTTACTGCATATTAACTCATCTGACAAAGCATCATGGGGCTGTGCTCCACTCTGTACTTCATTTAACACCCTCTGTGATTGGAAAAACATACAAAATGATGCACTGAATCAACCCATCATCCTTTGTCCAGAAGCGGAGTCAATAAACAAAGGTCTCTCAAGTACCCTCTCAGTTTCAGTGTGCCTGGGGTACTGAGGTGAGGGTTCAGAGTGCTTGTGTTCACCATGGATGCTCCCAGCCCATTTGGAGGTCCTTTGCACAAACAGTTCCCTGTTTCTTAGTCAGCAGTAGTGGAACACAGCCCTGGTTGTCTGGAGAGTTCTGCCTCATTCCCTGAGAGCACCTGTACCTGTTAAAACATACCCACGCATCAAGGTGGGTATTTACACAATGCTTAGCTCATGGGAAGCAGTTGACTTGAAAGCAATCTCAGAGCATGTACTAATAAAGAAGATGTTTGATGAAAGAGTATGTAGCTGTGCTTACATTTTTCCCAAAGGACCATATCCTTAAGAAGCAGAATTTTTCCTTTTTTTCCCAGCTTATCATTAAAGAATATTCCACCTTCTTCCTTATTCTCTCGTTTTTCCCTCCCTCTAGTTCCCTGTTGGGATGTTTCCCAGTTTCAGAGAGCTGCATGCTATTTCCTTTGGAAGCTGCTGGTATCAATTTCAAGTCCTAACCTTGACCTGAAAAAGATGGGGGAGAGTCTGTCTTTCACAAACACTTTCAGGTTTGTGAAAAATGGGTCAACATCTGAACTGATTAGTTGTTTGCACTACCAATATATTAGAAAGCTAAGGAATCAAAAAAGAGATGGGCAAATTGATTGCTATTATACATGATATAGCAGCATTTGTTATGATCAGCAACAAAAATGTAACAAGAATAGTGTTAGAGATGTCGTGTTTTTCTCTGCCCAGTTTTGAATTGCTTGTCTGAACACAAAGGATTAAACAAAAGGAGACTATGAGTGGCTTTTTAAAGAATAAAACAGCTAAGGACTAGTGATTTATTACATTGATATTAATCACATAGGTTTGAGGGAGGTTTTGTCATCTTTTTCCCATCTCTGCTTCAGCGGAGAAGCTATCCACTCACCCAGCTAGCCTCAGTCACCCTAGAAAGCATGATTCCTAGCAAGGCTAGGTATAGCCAGCTAAAACTGAAATTACCATGGAAAGAGAGACTTGAGGTGACCAAAAGGGGTTAACCACTGCAGGTGTTGGAGAGACTGAAACACAGGACAGCAGGGGGTTGCAGGGATGGCTTCAGTGAGATGCAGAGATACCACAGTTAACTTTAAAGGGTTTAGTGGACACTTTAAACAGGCAGTCTAGAAATGAAAATAGCTATCTGTATCAAAGATTACTAGTGTCGTGTCAGCTCAGGGCCTTGTAGGGCATCACACTTCGTGGAGCACAGTCATTACAGGCACTCTAAACCACTTCCACTTGTCAGAGGTGAGTTTAGAGAGGCCCAGAGCAACGCATGTGCAAGCAGTTTGTGCTATGGATTTAAACTGCATTTTAAATGTTTTGAGGAAAAATAAGTAATGTATTGTTTTGAAGATGTGGGCTCTACGTTTACACAAACAGACTGTCACAGGTTCTTGATGAAAGGTCTTTGAAGGAAAGGACTGTGTAAATTGATGATTTTCTTCTTATTTTTTAATTTTTGGAGTTTTACAATTAAACAAAAAAGTGTGTGTGAATGTAGATATGTACACATATAAATATATGGAGATATATATGAAATATGGAGATATGTATGAAACTTGAGTCTGAAATACTGGGCCAAACCAATTTGGGGAGAGACATTTGAAAACTGGAAGTACTTATTAGAAACTGGCTTTTGTTCATTTTCAACTTTTAAAAATAAAAGCGAAGGACTAAAATCAAAAGAAATTTAGCTGTCATGCACAAAACAAGTAAGGAGGACACAGTGGCTCTCAATAGTGATGAAGAGAAAAAGGCCAGAACTGATCCTCATCACTAAAGTTTAGTGCCACCAATTATCTTCAGTCCACACAGTTTAAGGTTAGCCCTTTAAGTAGATTTGTCTTTGAGAGACATTGGAGACAAAATAAACCCAGGGAGCAAGTTAACTACTTAGCATTTTGGATGATCATAGCTTTCCTTGGTCTTATTTAGCAGTATAGGCATAGCTGGCATTGTTACCTTGTTTCCACTTTAAACCTTATAGTAAATATCTATATTTAAATTATTTATTAAAGTTAATGTAAATAATTAAATGTTATTTAAATAATTTTAAATAATAAATAATTTGATATAAAATAGTATGTATTTGAGCATATCTCAGGTACTCAGAAAATGCCCAGGATCCCTACTGTGGGGTGAACCATTCTTTCTTTCCTGTTGAGGCTTCTCCTGTTTGCATTAAAGACTTAAATACTTGATCTCAAAATAAATCCCCAACAATATAAGCAAATAAAAAATAATATAACAACAAAAACCAAACAAACTAAAAAGAATGATACAGTGTGACCTAATGGGGAAAGCAAAATGTTGAGGAACATGAGTTCTTGGCAGCAAGACCTCCTCAGACTCAAGTACAGAAAACAATTGCACTTCAGGTAAAGATCTTGAACATGGGACTGTCAAACGCAGATACGGGAGTGGCTAAAAGAGGTCTTCCAACACTTCCAAAAGGTTCGAGAAGTGGAGGGGTTTTGTTTGTTTTGTTTTTTTTTTCTTATTTGGGGTTTTGCTTGTTTCATTTTTGTGAGAATTCAGTCTGGATTCCTTGGTGATTTCATCTCAGTTTGAAAAATATTTAAAAACCAAAATGGCATTGTTTCAATAGTTCAGTTATTCACTCTCTTCCCTCGTCTACTACATATTGCCCAGACTTGTTGCAGGCTCCCTGGTAGCCTTCAGTTTTCCACTCTAAACTACAGGGACAGGACTTTAGCCAAGATTTTGCTCCAGGTAGAGGAGAATATGTGATTGCACTGGAAGAAACAGAAGATCCTAAGGGACAGGAAAGATCCTACATACACATCTGTGGGAGCATCTATGATATATCCAGATCTGCAGATACGTATCTGTCAGTATGGATACAAAATCATCAGGGTGGGAGTTATCTGATCCTTTCTTCCCCTGAGGGTGATGCAATCCATATGCTTCCTGGTAGTTTATCTAGCTGATAGTTAAGTACTCTTTACTTCCATTAGCAGTAGTGATTCTGGAAGATATTCCTGTTCCTCTATCTTCTCTTCTCTGGATTTAATTTGATTCAGCCCAGCAGTCTTTGCTTGTAGGTCTACTTTTCATTCACCCTTGGTCATTCCCGGTGTTTCTCCCTTGACAGTCTTCTTTTGGATCCCCATTTTTACAGTGTGTGGCACCCAACACTGGACATTGTACACCTTACTAGGGATAATGAGAGTGGAAGAAATCCTGGAATTCTTGATTCTCCATCCCCGTGTGCTGTTTTCCTTTTCTGCATGACACTGTGGCCTGTGTGCAAAGCCTTCTGTAAACTTAAAGATACTACTCATATAGCCTAACTTCAAGCATAAATGCTTAAGTTTTGAAAAGATAAATGTTTAGGTGAGCTTTGAAACAGGTATCTCCCTTAAAGTGCACATTTATGTTGATCTGATACATGTAATTGTCAAAGTGTTCTGGAAAATATCTTGAGGTCATTTGCATATATAGGTGGAAATAACAGGAGATACTTCCTATATTTTTCAGCGTGCTCACCTCTGTTTCTATCTCTGGCTGGGAGGCAGAGTTACAAGAAAATGTGTATTAAGGAGAAAAATAAAACCAAACCTTTAGGTGTTTATCATAGGTATGTGAGCTTGGGTACATATTCAGAGGCATATGAATTTACCATGCTGTCAGAGCCAGATGATTAGTTTCTAGTCTGTCTTAAAAATAGGCAGCTGCTAAACTACAATGAGGAGAGAAAAACTGAAGTAATTATTTCTTTTCATGTTCCTTTACATATAGAAAAATAGTTATGTGTATATACAAATATATAAAAATGCACACATATATGTTAATGGAAAGGACTTTGGTTATTCCATAATGTGCATTAGTTCATTCTATAGCAATTGCAGGTATTTGGCTTAGCACACAGATGTGCAGAAAACTTTCTGCATCTTCGCTGTAGGCAATCAGTCAAAAAGTAAATGTATCACAGGTGTTCCGATATGGTAGACCATAAGAATATTGTAAAAGCTCCTGCAGTGTTTCAGGATAGTGTTTCAGGCATGAAATAACCTTAGTCTAATTTAGCTGTATACTTCCAAGTGTAACTGAGTAGAAGAGCTCTGAAAAACTGCATTTCTAAGAACCAAGGATCTTCCTGGGAAACACTTAAATAATACTGTTCATACTGTTGATCAGGTTTACAGTTACATGACTTCTGTGAGTCATTCTGCAGCACCACAGTCATAAAATTATCCACAGAAAGGTAGGAAGACAGAAGTCTTTGGAGAGTATGTATTGATGTGTACCCCTGAGATAAAAACCCAAGTGTTTTTTATCCCTTTCGTTCTGTATTAACTATGCTATTGTACTGGCTCCTTGTAACACTAGGACACAGGATTAAAACAGTGGCAGGCAGTCTTATCTGCTGCCTAGTTTCCCCGTTTCTTATGTGTTTTGTAAGAGCAGAGAGTCACATTTTTGCTCATGAGCACAGAGCGACTTTTCAAGGATCCACTGTATTGCGCAGCGAGCTGCTTGTGTCTGAAAGGCATGTAGGGAGCATCCAAAGGCTGATAGGCCACTTGAAAGCAAGGAAGCAATCCCATGTGCACCGATACTCCTGTAAATCAATTATGAAAGAAGTAGTCAAAATGTCTTCCTTCTCTCTCATGCTTAATTGTTAAAAGGAGATAATCTGCACAGAGTTTGGCTACATCACTACATTTGCAGTGCAAGTAAAGCCATAGAGAGAAATAGAAGTTTCACTGGTAAGTTAAGAAACACTTTATCTAAGTTGACAAGTATCTATAGTAGGTGCTTAAACATAGCTTCAGCTGATACTAAAATGCACATCAGAAAAAAATATACCTTTTCATCTTCCTGAAAATCTTCTGTGAAATGAAAGGCTGAGACAGGCAAGGACAACCCACCCCCTTGATGTGACTAAAGACACCAGTCTCTTTGCCTCCAAAGGGAGCCTGACATCTCTAACCAAGCCTGGTTTCACTCTTCTTTGCATGAGCTTATTAGACTGCGATCTTTTTTCTGCCTTTTTTTCTTTTTTTTCTTTTAAGACTGCTTTCTTAAAATTATTAGGAAAGAAGCAATCAGAGGGCAGGAAACTGCTTTCCACTTTTAGCTTGTATAGTCAAGTGCAAAGGAAATGTCTAATTGCTCTGGGACCTTACTAGCCTCTAGATAAGTTTCTCATGACTGTAGACTGTAAAACTCCCCCTTATACCTCTGCAGGACACCAGAAGGTGTTCGCATACTGTACCAACAAATAGTCTGGTTTATAACTGGTCAAAGGTGGACACCAAATTGCTGCTCATTGAAGGGAGGACAATTACCAGTGTTGGAATTTCCAGCCTAGAAATTCTTTAGTTTGATGTACGTATCTTTGCTTCATTACTCTCTCCTATCCCCTGAGCCTGAAAAGTATATGTAGTAAAACTAGGATTGTCTAAAGTCTAAATGGCATTTGATACCATATGGGTATTTTGTGCTAGCATGTAACAGTTTGTTTGTTTCATTTACTCCCTGTAGGAAGCACAGAATTGCCATGTAGAGCCAGTCTGCGTCTCAAACAGGACTCAGGATGGTGTATGATGTCTGTATATGATGTTTCAGCAGATGGTGCAAGAATTCTTCATAGTAGGTAACTGGAGAATAATGGTTTGTTCTCAAAGTTCTTTAATCAGCCTTTGTACTTACTCAGAGATTCTAATTAAAAACAAATTCTGGAGGTGAAGATGTGTAGTTCAATCTGAAGGTGGTGGTGCCACTTAAAGAGAGAACTCAGTTATTAAGGAACAGCTTCCTGCTGTCTTATCTTTTCCTTGTTCTTATATTAAACCAACATATTTTCACCTACCATAAAATCCAGAATAAATATTATGTCAAACTAGTACATATACTATGCTTATTAGAATTTGATGGCAATACTTGTTTTCACAGACTCACCTTCTTATGAGAAATGCCTTTTTGGGTAATATTCTTTCCAAACACAGAATCGTGAGTGCATTGTTTGAAAAGGAGTAGAGGTAGGCAGAAATTATCCAGTTAAATAGTTCCTCTTTAGAAACAGCCATTCATCTCTAATGTTCATTTCATTCCCTCCAACCAGAGTAGTTCCACTTTCTGTAAATAAATAAGCAATATTTACTTGGTAAGAAAGCATCTGTCTCTAGAACCTGGAGGTTAAGGCACATGTATGGGCTGAGGGGAATGGCTCTATGTCAGTGAATATCTAACTGGTTATGCGAAGTGAAATAAGTTTGAGACAGATCAAGGTCGCCCTGCAGGATGGAAAAAATACCAAAGAGGGAATGTATTAATGAGGTACGAAATCTGCTTTCTACATTCCTTGCAATACAGCTGTTCCCTAATGGCTTTTGAAGCCCACATGAGCTTATAATAATAGCCACTTTCTGAACTTCGAACCTGAAAAGATCTTATTTTAGATATAACGGTTGCTTTAGAAGTGCTAAGTTATGCACAGGCAAAAAGGACATACTTCACAGCAAGTTTTCTATTTCCATTGCCTGACACTGTGAGCTGAAATAAAAGGTAAACATGACAACTTGAACAGTTTTAAATACTGCAGCTTGCGTCAAGCCTCTTTAGTCTACCACAGTCTTAATATTTATTGTTAGCTCCATTTAAATGCAATCATTAGTCTGTACTCTGAAGCCATCTTCTATTCACTTGAGATGTGTGAATTGCAACATGTAGTGTTGAAGAAACAATGAGTAATCTGATATTGCAAGTCTGGAGCTCCTACCAGAACATTGCAGGACTTCACTGCCCAATGCTGTCATGAGAGAGGGAGGACAAAGTTATTGGTGAATGTTTCTTTGTCTTGCAAAAATATAAGTCTTACCTTGATGGTACTCAGTGGTGGAGATTTTACTCTCAACAGGAAAAAAATGACACACTGTGATTCCCAGGAAAACTGCTTCCTCTCAGACTATCATACCTGTAAAATGGCTTTCTGCTCAAAATGACATGTTTAGGGGATTTTATTGAGTACTGCAGCAGTTTGGAGACATAATATCTGTCTGTCAGGTTCAATTTAGGTGCATGGTGTAACTACAAGATTTTTCAAACTGTTAACCCTGTAATGCAGCATGAGGTTACTGTCAGGCTGGATTCCTTCCTCTTGTACCTAATTACCCATAGCAGAGGCTCTATAGTCAGCTCCATTGCATGTGTGAGAAACCAATCCTGCCTTGTAACAGACTAAAGCCAAAGAACAAAACAGAGATAAACTCTGGGCATCATTTGTGTCTTCAGTTGCCACCCAAACAAGTTTTCATCCACATAGTCTGGCAAATGGTGCAGTGTCCTGGTTGCAATATAGCCAAGACACTTAAGACACAAGAGGTATAGTGTTAGGTGCCTAGATAAGTAATTTCTTGTATTATCAAGAGGAAGAGTTGGGTTTCTCCAGAAGGCAATTTGGAAGATCCTGGTATTCCACACTGCCATCCAGAGAATTGCAGTCTGGCCTTCTAGGCTTTATAATTAGAATCATAGAATAGTTAGTGTTAGAAAGAACCTTAAGTTCATCTAGTTCCAACTCCTCCACCATGAACAGGGACACCTCACACTAAACCATGCCATCCAAGGCTATGTCCCACTTGGCCTTGAACACCGCCAGCAATGGAGCATTCACAACTTCCCTGGGCAACCCATTCCAGTGCTTCACCACCCGCACAGCAAAAAATTTCTTCCTCATACCCAATCTAAACTTTCCCTTTTCAAGTTTGAACCTGTTACCCCTTTTCCTATCACTACAGTCCCTCATGAAGAGTCTCTCCCTAGCATCCCTATAGGCACCCTTCAAATACTGGAAGTCTGCTATGAGGTCTCCACACAGCCTTCTCTTCTCCAGGCTGAACAGCCCCAAATTTCTCATCCTATCTTCGTAGGGGAGGTGCTCCAGTCCTCTGATCATCCTCGTGGCCCTCCTCTGAGCTTGTTCCACAGTCCCACGTCCTTTTTATGTTGAGGACACCAGAACTGCGCACAATATTCCAAGTGAGTTCTCACAAGACAGATAGGCAGTATGGAAATATTTTTCCCACTGGGAATTTGGCACCACCTGCTATAAGCAACTGAGGTTCTTCCATCGCATACAAATATATAAGCAATGCATAGGTAGGCTTATCCCATACTTGAAAAACGTCTTTGAGTTAGGGGGATGTCCAGCCCTCTGAAAATACCTATTTCTCTAAATCAGATGGAGAAAACACCCATGTGACTACCAGAAACAGATGGCAGAACTTTTCCATGGCTAAACTGAAATGAGATGTATCTCCCTAAAAGACAACTTTGTTATGCAATTCAAAATAGGTCACTAGCCAGCCGAATATTCAGGCTAAGATTATTCAGATTGTGAAAGGTCTATTTTCCGCATGGGAATTCTTACTTCCTCACAAATCATTACTGAAGCTTGGGTACTGTTATATGTTTTTCAAGGAAATCTGCTATGCATTTGACTTAAAATGATGCAAACATTAGAGTGCATTCTCTTCCAAAGAGAATCTAAACAATTTTAGGGCCAGTGCTCTCTAATGTTTTTATAAGTGGTCTGGGAATTGAATGTACATAAAATAAGTTTGCTGACCATACTAAACTAGGAGGTCTACTCCTGCAAGCATAGACAGTTCTTACAGAGACAACTGAATAGACTGGAGAGCTGGGAAATCACGAACAATAAGAAGTTTAACCATAGCAAGTGCTTGATTCTCCAGCTGAGGTGGGATATTCCTGGTTATACATAGAAACTGGGGGATAAGAGGCTGGAGAGAAGCCCCATGGAAACAGATCTAGGGATCTGAGTTGATAGCAAGTTGAATAGGAGTCAACAATATACCCTGGCAGCCAAAAGGACTTGCTGAGTCCTGGGGTGTATCAACTAGAATAGGTAGCTGGTTGAGGAAAGTAGTGTTCCACTCTGCACTGCACTGGTGCCTCAAGCATTGTGTGCAGTTTTGGGCACCTCAGAATAAGAAGGACACCAAACTATTAGAGTGTGTTTGAAGAAGGGCAACAGAGATGGTGAAAGGTCTCAAGGGTAAGAATCATGAGGAGGAGCTGAGGTCACTGGATTTGTTGAGCTTGGAGAATAGAAGGGTGAGGGGTGACCACATTGCAGTCTACAATTTCCACAAGGGCAACAGCTGATCTCCTCTCTCTGGTGACCAGCAGTCGTGGTTTTATGGCAAAACCGGCTTTCAGCATTGTGATGAGTGGCTATTAATCCTGTCGTTATCTTAACCCTTCAAGCCCCATGTTGGGTGCCAAAAAGAACTGTCGTGATTTAAGTCATAAATCACGCAGCTTGCACACTCACTCCCCCCATTTTCTTCCCCTCCACTTCAAGGCTGGGGGGGGGGGGGGGGAATGGAGAGAAGCATCAAAAGAATGTAACTCCCACAGGTTGAGATAAGAACAGTCCAGTAGCTAAGGTATAACACAAACCACTGCTGCTGCCACCAATAATAATAATGACCAGGGAAATAAAAGGGAAGAGGATACAACTGCTTACCACCCAATGGCTGAGCTGTGAACTGCCCTCTTCTGGGTTCCTACCCCCAGTTTTACATCATGGGCATGGCATACTGTGGTACAGAATACCTCTTTGGTCAGTTTGGGTCAGGTGCCCTGTCTCGGCTTCCTCCTGGCTTCTTCACAGCTTCCCCTCCTCCCTGGCAGAGCATGAGTCCTTGGTCAGACCAAAATATTCTAAGCCATAATGATAAACACTAGTTATCAGCGCTGTTCCCAGGCCAAAAGTCGAAAACACAGCATTGTACCACCTACTACAAAGGAGAAAAATAATGGCTGCTGCTGAACCCATGACACCAGCAACAGGACATGAGGAAATGGAATGAAGCTGCATCAGCAAAAGTTCAAATTGGGCATTAGGAAAAGGATCTTCACTGAGGGGGTGGCTGGTCACTGGAGTAGGCTCCCCAGAGAAGTGGTCATGATGTCAAGCTTGTCAGAGTCCAAGGATGATGCTCTTACTCATGTGACTTAGTTTGAGGTGGTCCTGTGAGGAGCAGGAATTTTGACCTGATGATCCTTATGGGTTCTTTCCAACTTAAGATATTCTGTGATTTATATAGTTCTACGAACAGATTTTCTTTTATATCTAGGAAGCTGAGGACAAGCTGTGTCTATGTGGTCATGCTGGGGTGCAGCATGGAGGGAATAAAGGGGTGTTCAGTTGCTTGGAGAGGAAAGGGAAACAAAGAAGGGGGTTGGGCAAAGGCATGGACTGCTTGGGTTTTCTTGCAAAGCTGGCTTTCATCATACTTCCACAAACAAGAGGTGCAAGTCGTATCCCTGAAGAACTGTCTCCTGGACAGCAGACTCCAAAGAAGTGGGGTCATAAAGGGCAAGCAACATTAGCCTCCAAAACTAAGGGAAAACAAAAACGAATGCAATACTTGAATGCATAACTTCAGCAGAGGAAGACAATTTTATCTCTGTATAAGAGCTTTGAGCTATGGCTTCATATTTATCGCTATGCTCCTTCTAATGCCAAAGTTTTCCACATCACTGTGTTTAAACAAGACTTACACTCAACATTCAGGAACTGTGATATAAGGCATACGAGTTCCCTTCATCCATGTTATGAAGAAATGCTTAGCAAGTAATCTCTAAGTATCACTAAATTCCTGATAAGCTGCCATACTTAGCCCAAGGACAAGAAACTGTACAGACATATGGATATCAATTTTCTTACTGATGGCTTTAATAATAGGAGCTAGAGTTGGGCAGCCATAGCATATTTTTATAAAGCTTACAGCTGTGCTTGGTGATAAGATAAGGCATTCTTTTGTAGAGACCACAGCAAAAGCTTTGTCAGTGACAGAAATGACACTTTTATCTCATCATGAAAGATGCCCCTTCCAGTGGAAGTTTAGATGGCATAACATTATAATTTGAATTGTTTTTTTCATGGAAATGAGAGGGGAGGGTCTTGCTGATTTATGAAGTAGTCTGGCCTTTTTTATAATTATTTGTAACTTAAAAAGAAAATTAACTGCTGCAGAAAGATTTTACATCCATCTATAAACTTAGTTATGAGCATCCCACAATTATCCAACAAATAAATAAAACAGCTCCAAAGCTGGAAATGGAATACTTAACATCATGGTGCTACAGTGGAGATACTTTGGTTATGTCTGAGCAGACACTTGCATTTCAAAGCTCTTTTTTAGTATTGTTTTGATGTTTGTAATTTTCTGAAGCAGAGTTTTCCCAGGCTTTCTCTAAACCCACAGGCAACTTTGCGTGTTAATTTGTTAAAAGTATATATATTTCTCAGTTGCTTAATACCAAAGGGAAGGACTGAGAAGTCACCCCATAAATGCAAAGTCATCCATTAAGGAATGATTTTGTGGTTTTGATAAACCATACAAATTTGTTCTCACTTAGCGTTAATCAGTCACCTAGTTAAAGCCCTTCATGTAGCTCTACCACTAGTGAAATCCTAAGAATCTTTTCACCCATGCTGCCATCTATTTTCCATTCACTTTTGAAGTCTCAGTGTCAAATGTAGATGAGCTGGTGACTTAATGCATAGTTTGAATTAAATGAGATTAATTCCAAGCAGAATGTAAAGACTGGCTTTAGTCTTAACTTGTAGGCAGAGGGTACAGGATTCCTGTCTATGCAGCCAATTGAAGACAAGGCAAATAGTAGTACAAGCAAAGTTTACATGGGTTCTTAGGGGATGTAACCTTTGGTATGTTTGCTTCAGCCTGTCAAACTAACATCTAATGGCTGGAGGGTGAAGTTGAGGCACAGTTTTTAATTGTAAGTAAGGAATGGAATGACTAATCAAGGGTGGTGATCAGTTCTTTACTACTGGCATTTTACATTGAGTCCTAATTGGGGTGGGATGGGGTTTTGTCTGTTTTGTGTTGTAACATTTTTCTTTCTTTAACTGAAATACAAATTAACTCTGGGAAGCTCTTTGTTTTTTTTTTTTTTATACTCTGTTCCAGGTTATATGAACTTACCACACCATACAAATTAACAGTCAAGTTTATCTCACTCAGCTTTAGCAGCTTAAGGGTTGGTATCTGTAGGCAACAGAGCAAAATAGGTACTTCCACATAGACATTCTGAATACAATTCTTGATATAGGCAACTGCTAATGCAGGTGACTGGGCTTATCTGCATGGATATCTGTGGAAATAATCATTCATATGTGTAAACTTTAAAATGTCAGGGATCCTAAATAAAATGTTAAAGCTTATGGTCATGCAAAGTACTGAGTCATTCCCAGAGCACTTTCACCTACCAGCAGACCAGCTGGACCTCTCTGTGCTGCTTTCCAAGACTGCATTCCCTTCGTGTTATCATGAAATTCAACATATGATCAAAGAAACGAAACTTACCTGTGATACTACAAGGCAAATCATGACAAATTCAATCAAATCCTATTAGTGCAATTCAGACAAAATTTCTGCTGACATCCACATGAGAAATGACTAAGGAAAGGTTATGTGCAAAAACTGGTAGAGTCTTCTGACACCCAAGTTAAAGATAATGATTTTTTTAATCCGTGTTAATTCATATTCCTTGCAGTAAACACAACACCTGCAGGTTTTAGTTAAGTATAAAACCAGAGATAAATAAGAACTGTGCAAAACTTATTTTCTTTTAAATGAGTTAAAGATGTTATTAACTTCCAGATTATTAAACGTACTTTGCCTAAGTAACAATTGAATATTGCAGGGTATGCAGCTAACAATTGCGTAATGCAAATGACAAGTAGCAGCATGCCTCATTATTATGCTCTTACATTTGGCAATAAGATAATTTACCAGCTGTGCTCTTCTGCTCTGGTCCTCAGACTGTAATTAACCTATGCACCAGAGATCAGACCAGACCTCCCGTCCTCTAATTTTGAAATCTTGGAGTTCTGTTCAGGTAACTAATATATCACTGGGCCAGGTAGTGACATTTCATCCATAGGTATACAGAAAGAAAAAAAATCTATCTTAGCAACTTATCCAACACCATAGGTCTGCAGGGCACAGATTTGTCCTCCTTTACTCTGAAAGCAGGGAGAATCATTCTTCTCATATCAATGAGATTAATATTGTTGAGCCCTGCAGCTAGTAACTGTTTTTCAGAAAGTCATCTATGGGCAATTTCAAGATTTCTTCTATTCTCCCCATGAGTTCTCTGTCTTATGTATGAAACAACTGCAGTCCAACATAGCTTATCAGTGGGATTTTATGTTATACTCACATGGTCAACATTCTACAGCATTTTCTTCACCAAAACTCCCAAAATACTGTGCAGATTTTGTTAGAATAAGGCCAGTGAGGTTGGCAAGCAATGGCACCACACAACAGACACTGAACTAGAGCTTGAACAAAATTTAGAATTCTTTTTCCACCAGTTCTGACACTTTCTTTTCCCTTTTAAATCAGGTAAAAGTATTGAAAGAGAAAAATCAGCTCTCAAAATGATAAAATTTTTGATTTGGTTGGGTTTTTTTTTGTTTGTTTGTTTTATATTTATAAGGGAAAAGTTCTGATGTTCCCAAATTAAAAGATTTTTATTTAAAATTAGGGTGATGTTGAAGTACATCTACCCAAGGAGCCATGACACATACTGCAATTGAATTTGCAATGCTCGAGATCCTAATTTTTCCCTTGTATGATGCTACTTGGCAGATTATGAGAACCCTGTCTACTAAGAGCAGACACAGAGCTCTGTTAAAAAGAAGATTTGCATTGTGATTTTAGCTCAAACTGCTCACATCAAAACATGTAAGTGTTTCACTGTTTTATTTTTGAGCAGAATTAATTTTGACTAAACCTGGTATAGCCGGGATGTACTTTTTTGGAAGAAAATTAGGAAGGCAGAAGGGTGTAGCAAGGAAAGTCAGACTGCCTCTGGAAAGGATTTATTTTGCTGAAACAGCATTATCACTAAAAAAATCATTTCAGTGGAAAGTTCATGATATTCAGAATGACACAGAATTTTTTGATGCTCTCTTTCCACAAAGAAATAAGATACTAATTCATTCTCAAGAGAACTGGAGGGATTTGTTGTATGCTTTGTTTTTAAAGAAGGATGTATATTCAGTCCCATTGGAACTAAAGGAACATCTCAGACCTGAATAAAAATGTATTCTAAAAGATGTCAAGAGGGAAGCTTTTGCAGAGCCAGACTGTTCAAGAGCTTCTTACAGCCAGTGCTTTCAACCAATAGCTGTAATAAGAGCTGAATTTATACACAAACATTTAGAAAGCAAATACATAAATAACGGGGAGAGGGGGGGTTAGGGGAGGATAAGAGAGCTTCACAGCATTTGGTGTAATATTATGAGCACGACATTAGAGAAAACCATGCATCTGTTTTATAGTTGGTTTATATTCTTCTCTTGTGTGTGCATTTTATGCACATAAAAATTAACAACCTTTGACTATCCATTTGTATTTATAACATCTGCAGTACCAAAGGGTGCACTTTTAGTTTCTCTGTCCCAGGCTTGCTAAGCATCCTAATTTGGAAAGAAAATGCCAGATAACTCTCCAGGGGAACATTTGCAATGTCAACGTCTCTTAATTCGTAGACATCCTAATGTCACCAATGGGGAGTCTATAATAAAGGAAATCCCACTGGCAGTGAAGCAGGGTACAGACAGAATTTCTGGTCTTTGTTTTTTCTGTTTGAACCCATCAAGGTGTAACTAGCTGCAGTTTGAGATTAGAGTGGTCTTTCTGCCTTGGGGTAAAGTACATATTTTCACTATGTAAATGGAAAAGATCATTGAAAAAGATGAGTACAGAAAACTATATTCATCCTATGACTGACCCCTCAGTAGTCCTAATCAGAGTTGTCTGGATTACCCTAGAGAGTTGTTGTTCACGAGTACATGGACAGTAAGTGCTTTCTACCCAAGTTTCTTTTCTGAGGCCTCTGGAGTTCACCACTGCCTTACAGAAAAAAAAACCCAAACCCCACAAAGTAAATATCTAAGCAAAAAAACCAAACAACACAGCAAAACCACAAGGCATCCAGAGGACCACTGATACAAATCTCTGAATCCAGCTCAGGGGCTATTTTTGTGACACTTTTAAGAGAGAGAAATAAAAGATCATTTTCTCCTCTGCTACGGATTGCTGCCGTGAAAATGTTCCAGGTGATGTGCAGCTGGTTCAATTCAACTATTTCCATTTGCAGATAGATTCCCTAGTTGTGAGGAAGCTGCTAGCTTTTCCTGCTGATAAATTCAAGATTTCTTTTGAGTCAGCTGTGCTGTGGGGGAGCAGGAGAGTGTCTCCAGAGGGAAAAAAAAGGTTTCTGATGAGCTGCGTCCAGTAACACAGTGAAGCTGCATCTGCCTGGGATTGCCTATACATACTTTGGATGTTAGCCCTTCCTCACCAAGAACAAGCAGAAGTGAGATAGTGGATTATGATGGAAAGTTTTTTTCAGAGAATTATTGGTGAGGAAAAGGCTGTGTCACAATCTTCAGGTACACACTGAGTAGATTGAGCTGGGAAATCCTCTTCCCAGTCTGTGGAGAAGTCCTGTTTATCTGAAAAGTGCATCGCACAAAACAGAACATTTGAGATGTGTGTCTTTGAGACTGCTGTCAAGACTGGCTGTGCCCAAGCCCTGTGCCCATACCCAAGCATCAGGGAGCACAATGGGGCTGTTCATGGAGCATAGAACACTGTGAACATGGAACACTCCAGAGGAAAAGCCAATCTGAAGGCAGATCTTCATGAACAATGAGAGTATAGCCAAGGCATCCATGTGGCAGAGAAATATGAATTCATGCAGAATTCCCTTCACTTCAGTTTTTGTCAGTCACGAAAACCCTGTAGGTCTACTTAGTTGTTATAGAAACTCTTCTCCTCCACAACCCCGATAGCTCCTTTGCAGATTTTATGTTAGAGAAAGAAAAACTGCATTTCAGCTTGAAAATGTGTTTTGCCAAGCAGGGTGTTCTGATTGTTTGTTTGTTCCAGCAGGATGAATAGCACCCAACTTAAAAAAGCCATAAGCTTCATATATTTATTTTGTTCCTGTTTGCTGTGCTGTGGGGTGATTTTGCCTTGGCTAACACATGTTCACAGAAAATGAAATAAAAACTGCATGGAGTGGAATATCTCTAAAATGAACAAAGCTATAGATATTGTTCTTAGCAAACAATACTTGTGTGCAAGAGTGCAAAGGACATAGATTTTGGTGCTACTGTGTTGCTTCTTGTCTTGATCTGACTTACCAATAAGTTATAGGAAAAAAAAAAAAAAATTAAAGGAAAATAGTAAAACTAAAGCCTTTTTCTCAAGAAAAATGGAAATGGCTTTTTCTGTAGAAGTTAACTCTCCCCAAATATTAAAAAGGGAAGAGAAATGGTTGCCAAAGAGCCATAGCCGACAGGCAATATAAATTGTCAGGAGCTGAAGTTAGAGCCCACAGATGCTTTCCAAGGGCTCTGTCAGTAAAAGCCGCATTCTCATCTCAACTACCAAGCCCCTCGTTCCCCTCCCCACACTTCCTCTTAGCAAATTAATCCATTTTTTTTCCTTTCCTTTTTGCCAGTTGCAGGGGTGGAGGAGCTGCAGGGCTGAGAATGAGCAGCAAGGGGCTAGTGAAAGCCAAAGGCTGCTTTTTGAGCTGGACCCATTTATGCTCAAAGTGTTTGTCAAACACAGCTTTACTTCCAAAGTCTCGCAGGCTTGCACTGACTCTTAATTAGCCTGAGTTCCCTTCAGACCTCTGGAGCAGTACAGGTCTCCTTTACAGATTTAGAAAGTTATGAAAAGCAGTTTATCCTATGACAGAGACATAGAAATGTATTTTTTTTTCCATCAATATTGGAGAATTCATGTTTTTCATTATAATACTGTTCTCCAGATAAGAGTGCAGAGATCTCTGTGTATAGGAGCACTAGTTTCTGAGTAGACCTTGGAGAATACTAAATGTGTTACTTTACAATAATCTTCAGGAAACAGGAAACTGTTGCCAAGATGATACTTTATAATTTACAGTCATCTTAGCAGTTACCAAAATGGATATATTTACAAAATTACAAATAAGTTATCAAAATGAGCAATTATCAGAAAGAATCTTCTTTGTGTTACTCAATACATCTTTGGAGAATGCCATTCAGATACCATGTCAGAAATTCCACGCTCATTTTTCTATTGAAATAAATCAACTCAAACTGTACTTGGTCTCATTTGTGTTGCAGAATTCTGGGAGTCCCATTGAGAAAACTTTTCCAACCCTACGGAAGTATCACACACAGTTACATGGCATAACAACTCTGCTTTTGCACTTACTTCATTTCTGCAACTGGCTGTTGCAGAAGTGCAAAGTTGCATTAAGCAACAAGAAAGTCTGGTTATACGCATGCAGCTATTTCACTGTAATTCTAATTTGTTGGCTTCAAGATGTTTACTCATACTGTTAAATGTTGTATTCTGGTCACCAATCCATCCAGACAGCCAAAGTCTGCTTTTGTTCGCAGATTTGAAATGACTGAATTCTTTTTCCTATCCCTTTTATATCAACTTTAGCTTCCTGACAACAGATTTGAAAAGACTGAAAAAAAGTTGAAAAACATAAATGTACCTGCAGAGCCATCCAGTGCCACTAAAATTTGTCTCTTAGCTTCAGGATATTTTGCCTCTCACATACAATAGCATATACAATAGCCTGCTTCATTAGCCTGGGATTAACACGTAAAGACAAAAGCTCCTGAAAGCAGAATCCAGCATGTTATAGAAAAGAAATACCACTAAACAAGCTTTGGAACTTCATTTTTTGAAAACAAGAACTTCTCCTAAGCTTTAGTATATATATGCACTCATGCTTTTGAAAATTTATGCTGTCAGATTTTCTCGCTCCAATGCAAAGTTGATTAACTTTGCCAGACTAGAGTTGGCAACTTCAGCAGTTTTCTCCATTCAGTGAAGCCAGAAAGTGTGAAAGCAGAGGAATTGTTTCCCTTTAAAGTATGTTTTTGACAATTCACATATGTGGTGTCAAGATATGGGCAGAAGTCTGCTTTGCTTAACTGAATATCAGTGCTGGGCCTTCTGCCACCATCACATCCCCATAAACAGGTTTAGCTCAAGTTGTAGCACTGTTGAAATGGAGGAAAGAAAACCTACTTTTACGTCTTGTGAATTTAATACTTGACCGTGTGTCTTGCCTATACTATCCAAGGCTGCAACCTGTTTAAAGCACGAAGAAAATCCATTAAGTAAATTATAATTCCTTGATAGTAATTCTAATGTAGCATATTCTTCTTCATTTGGCTGCAGGCAGGAAGTCCAGTGACTGTCTTGAAAAGCAAGGTTCCGCCAGTTCTACCATATGCTTCTCACATTTTTGATGACTGTACCGCACATGTGTCAGAAATAACCACAAGGAATGTGAGTACCTCAGGCAATAAAAGACAAGTTTTCAAGGGGATCTACAGTAGCTTTTGGAACAGAACCATTATCTTAGCTGTATGCCAGCTAGCAAAAGTTAGTTCACCCTCTCCTAAACAAGGGTTTTAATTACACCACGCTGCAGCAGATTCAGCTGAAGTTTTTGAGAAGACAAAACTCTCATGCTTTAAATAACAGAGGCCTAGTATGGAGGCTGAAGACTTGCTGGAACTTATGCCTGGTGTAGACTGAGATTCTGATTCCATACAATTTGGAAGAAACTTTTGACATGATGTTTCAAAGTTCTCCTCCGTTCTGGCAGCATGTCAGAGAAAAGAGTCCATTAAAATGACTATTCAGTTCTCTGCATGTTCTGCAATGGGGAGTTTATGTAGAGTTGATTCTTCATATACAAAAAAATCTGTTTTAAACCAGTAACTAAGATTAAATTGAATTCCTTTCAGTACTAAATTCCAGGGAAGTTCCTCCCAGGGAAGCCATGTTTTGCAAGAGGAAAAAAAAAAATAAACAGAGCTTTTTAAGCATTAAAAAAAAAAGTAAGACCAGGGGCTATCATGACAAAGTGGCCAGTGGCACAGATGGGTATCTCAGCCCCAAAGGCTGCTCTTATATTTGACAGCAGATCCATGGCTCTCCGATGCTTCACACACAGACGGCTCAAGTAAACTCATCCTTCCTTAGCAAGATACTTAATGGCTGTGTTTTCAGCCCCATCGCCTAAGAAATGTAAGTAGTTTCTCTACTCTAAATATAATAATAATTTTGTATTAAATTCAAGTGTGGACACAAGCTAGGTTGCAGTTGTACTTCCTTTCCATCTGCTTTCCAGGCCTCTCTCTACTTTGGAGCTCCTGGGGTTGTAGTTGTTTTTTTTGTAGTAGTCATCTTGCTGTTGATTCAACTTCAGCTTCATTTCTTTAGAAGCCTCAGAACATTCTGCAAGGAAAACTGCCTGCTTTTCCTGTTCCAGAATTTGCTGTTTTATAGCTGGAGTGACCTTTGTCCTTACTGCAATGCATCCATTCCATTTATTTGATCTCTTCGAACACAATTGTCATGATTTTTTGAATATTAATATCTTCCAAAAATTTTACAGCCCTTCTCAGCTCATCTACAAAATGTCACAGTCCTATTTTATAGTCCATTATACAGGTCACCAGTGAAACCTTTGAGCAACTCCTGAGACAGTTCACTGCAGAGCCCTTGATTGTTCTTCCTGAGAGTGAACCATTAAAAATACTGTTCACAGATCACTGGATGGTTCTGCTCCCAACCTGTAGGAGGATCTTCTAGGTCATATTCATTGGTTTTTATTTTATGGTTGAGAACAGGAAGCTCTGATACCCCAGTCCCTTTCTTATATTTGCTGATCTTGAGGCCATGGTAAAGCTTTTACCTCTATCTGCCTCACTCAGTGTCAGAGAAATATGGGTAATGTTATTTTATCTGATACCTCACTGATGTGCTGTAGGGCTTCATGTGCAGCAATGCAGAATATGAGATACTCTGAAAAGAACTTCAGCTGAAAGTGCCCCCAAATTGATATGAATCCTAGTGGAGAGCGTCTGTCAGTACAAAAGGAATGAACACGTTTCTACTTTCATCTTCTATGAAAGCTGAACTATGTAATTTCATTACTTCAGGGAATACCATCAAGAAACCAAACATGAAAGAAATTCTTAAATCAAGACAATATTCATCCCCTCCCTACCAGCCACAACTCAGGTCAATTGCTGAGTTTGCAAGAACTCTCAATTCTTTCTTTTGCCTCAAAACATCACTTCAGTTTTATCTCTCACAAATTTAAGATACATCCCCTCAGTGCATTTGCAAACACCTTGTAATGGACTCCCCTGCCACCCTCTGTCTCCGATTTACAGCACAATTTCATGACTGACAAGAGATGACCTCTCACTTGCTTCCTTTGTGGGCTGCTCTCAACTGGCTTGCTCAACACAGCTCTGGTCTTTAGTGCATAGTGCTTCAACTTTATAGGTGTTATTAGACATTTATATCACTTTCTCCTTATGCTGGGCATTATTGGCAGAGGTTCCACTCTGCAATGCATCAAACACATACTGGAAAATGCTTTTGGCAATGATTATGGTTTTTTTTTTGTTCAGCAGTCAGGCTACCTGATACATGATTTGAACTTGTTGCATTGCATGGGCTTAGGACCCGAAAAGCGGGAAGGCAACTATGCTTTTTGAAACACAAGTCTGGAATTACTCCTTAGTACTCGAGTCTTAGACTGGTATGACTCAGAATGGAATCAGATATACCATAGAAATATCTGATACTCTCCAAATATCTGCTATATAGATTTTAGTTTTCATGCATATAGGGGAACATTCTTTAAATATAAGTCCTCACCATCTTGTAAATCAAAAACAAACCCACTGAAATTGTACCTGATCCTTTAGCACAGCTATCACCCTCACAAAAGTACTTGCCATCCTATTCTTTCCTGCTCCCTTTGTAACACTGAGAATAAAGAGAATATGTTGCATATAACATAACCCTGAATATCATGGTCACTTAAAACACTTTCAGTACAGATTGGACTCCTTCCTCTCAAACCCAGCTGTTGTCTTCCTTGTGGCAGAAAACCTTATCAGAGCCTTAGACTGTGAAGTTGGAGGGAATCTAGGAGATGATGTGGCTAAACTTTCTGGAGGGAATCTAGGAGATGATGTGGCTAAACTTTTTGATTAAGTTATAATTGTCCCTTACTTCCCCTCCCATGTGAAGTTCACCACAAAGTCTCACTGAGGCTTGCTTTTGACCAAAACAGCCTCTATGAAGTCTAAGGCAGATGTTTCCCATGTTAGTTTGTCCTAGCGGTTCATAATTTTGCTGCTGAAAATTCATGTTTTACTCCTAACTTGAATTTGATTGGCATTAACATTGGTTTTTATCATATTTTTCTCTGACAGGTTAAGAAAAATAATAATAACATGAACATTTTCTTGTCATATTAGTATGTAGGTTGCCTCTTGGTGTTGTATGCAATGAGTAAAGGGATGCCTTTGCTTCATTCATTATAAGGCATTTCTCTATTCCTCAAAAGTTATTATTCTTGGCATTGTTTCCAAGTTTTCACAGCTTCTTTAATGTATGAGCTGCTTTTATGGCTGTTTTTGAGAAGTACTCTTTGCAACTCAAGCAACATTTCACATTCACTGTCATCATTTCCATCCTCATTGTGTTGACTGAAGACAATACTAACTATTAAAGAGGTGGTCACAAATTAAAGTAGTTTGGAGTCTTTGCGCATCTGGGTTTTTTGAACTGGCCAGAAGCATTAGGAGGGACAAGGACGTCCTTCCATAGGTCTTTATCATCTTTCTTGTCCAACAAGTCAGGCACATCATAGGAAGAAATGAGCTCCTGATACATTTCCTCCCATCTGCTGCATTTTCCTCATGAGGGAAAGAGCCTTGGATCCCTGCCTCACCTCGGGAGGAGATTAGTTATGCTTAAAGGGTAGGGAGTCACAAATCACCACCAGGAAAGACCAGTACCCCCCAAGATCAAGAAATCACAGATAATAATACTTGTTTTCCAGGTACTGCACTCCACAAAAGGCACATTATGTCAGCACAATTTGGCTTCACACATTACATCACAAGAAGTGAATAAAAGCAATACATTTGAAATATTCTACTAAGTGGTGTCTCAAGCTGTTCCCTATTGCTTTTTCTCTTCTTCCCTTGTTACTTCCATTACTTTGCCTACTCAAAATTCTGGTTGTGAAATCTTTTGGAGAGGAGCTTTTTATGTCTTTGTAGAGTAGCTAGCACAATAGATGTCTCTGATCTAAACAAGGCTTTTGAGTGATACTGCAAGGCTTATGAATAGTGATTATTGCTTCCAACCACCAGAGAACTCTGCAGCTTTTTCAGAGAAGTTGACCTACTTAAATTCTCTATCCAGGTAGTGCTTGCAGCATTGTTTTAAATTGCTCTAGCAAACAGTCAGAGAAAGAAATGCGGAGGATACCCAGCTATCCTGCCGGCCAAGATGTGTATTAAGAAATGCGAACCTGCAATTACAGCACAAGTTTTGCACTGAGACACATTACTGAGAGCTTGAGACTATCCTTATGGGAGTTGACGTATCAAATGTGAAGTACTAACTCTGGATTTTGTGCCCAAGACAGGGGCTGGTTTGACGGACTAAAATAGCTGGGGAATTTACTATTCAGAGCATGTCTAACTTATCAAGCATTGTTAATGTGAGCCAGATCTAGCACAGACCCACATGGTTTGACAACGATTTGGCTTCAGCTCAGTATTTTTCTGACCTTCTGTCATTCATTCCAAGGATTTCAGATTTTCAGTTCATCTTCAAGGCCCTGGAAGGAGCTTCTGAGATTTTTGGAAAAATTATACAGTGGTCCAGATCTAGGGTTTTAAGATGCTGATAGAAAGAAAATCTACTTACTTTCAATCTGCTTTTCTGATCCTGAATTTTTATGGAAGACATAGCAAAACAAAGAATAAATGGCAACAAGTACAAAGCAGGATGCTAAAGACCTCCTTTCTATGAATGAGCAAATTTTCAGAAAAGTAGAGATAAAAAACAGGTGAGAAAAAGAATAGACAAACACCTGCTTTCCCTCAAAACATTGAATATAGATTAATCATTCGTGTGCATATGTTATATAAATTCAATGGAAGAAAGAAAAGAGGCAGATGCCATACTGAAAAATAAACCGCTACAGTGCCTATCAAAAGTGACAATACTCCTACAGAAAAATGTTGCTGCTCTTCTGCAACAGACATTAGACAATGCTCCTTAAGCAAAAATAATTGTCTTGATATTTAACATCATCAATTTACTACCTCCTACAGAGATGTCAGCAAATTTATACCTAATCCAAAACATTTTACATACAAAACCAAAAACCCAAGTTAGGAAAATAAGTATTTAACCAGACAAAATGTAATGAATAAAATACTGTGTTAGAAAAGAACTGTTACTGAACCAAACAAGTACATTTATATTTACAGTATGGGACACCTAGGCTAATCTATGCTAGCAAATAAAACAGAGTAGCAAGATATGGTCATGGGACGAAGGGGTTGACATCCTTGATATTTACAACATTACAATCTCTTCCTCCTGCAAAACAGAAGGTTCTATCCACTCCACCTGTTGGGAACAAATCCTTGGTCTGTACTGTTTTCTGAGATGTGACTCAACACTGCTTGGGAGGGTGAGTTGGTAGGGCTGAAGATGGGTGAAGGAGTGTGGTATCCATTAACAGTACAGATGTCCTTATGCTGACATTCCTGACCTGTTAAACCTAACTCTGAATCCATAATCAAAGCCAGAGCTGGACACTGATGTCTGCATTGGTATCCAGTAAAAACTGTGTGTGCAAAAGACCTATAAAGTTAGAAGTGAAGAGGTCATGTGAGAACTACCTCAGCATCTCACCAGACTGCGGATGTATAATGTAGATGTCCATCTTTGTGTTAGTCCTTCAGTGTTCCTTTCATAGTCAATGGAGTATCTGCAGATAGATGCAATGCAAGGCCAAGTCAAGGTCTGGTGGTAACTGGGGCTACTGATAAAAATGAAATGGTATACTAAATGCTCAGCTACAGATCTGAGTGTATAACAGAATTATAGAAAGGTCTGAGTTAGAAGGGACCTTAGAGATCATGAAGTTCCACACCCCTGCCATAGGTAAGAACTCCTTCCTCTAGATCAGGTTGCTCCAAGCCCCCTCCAACCTGGCCTTGAACACCACCAGGGACGGGGCAGCCAGCTTCCCTGGGCAACCTCTTCCAGTGCCTCACCACCCTCATAGGAATTTCTTCCTAATATCTAATTTAAATCTCCTCTCTATCAGTTTAAAAACATTCCTTTCTCTTGTCACTACATGTCCTTGTAAAAAGTCCCTCTTCAGGTTTCTGGTAGGTCCTCTTCAGGTACTGGAAGATGACAATAAGGTCTCCCTGGAACCTTCTCTTCTCCAGGCTGAACAAGCCCAACTCTCAGGCCAGTATCTATAATAACAATTTTGTCACTCTCTCTTCCTTAGTGTCCAATGTTTGATTTTACAGGAGTGGGAATTTTAAAGAGATTTTGCTCATTAGCAAAAATCTGAGAGATAAAACATGGAAAAATCGTTGCTTGTTTCTGCAAATCTTACTTCAAAACTGTAAGTGAAATGCCTCTTTTGTGTATAACAGGGCTTCTCTATTTCCATAATGTGATAAAATGTCAGCCCTATCTTTCTATTTACAATAATTTGACTCTATTAAATATGTGGTGATATGTCTGAGCATTTTTGTTACAGAAAGAATGCAAAAAAATAATCAGCAGCAAGAGATGGAAAAAAGCAATACAAGATCAGCAGAAGGGGAATTTTCTACTTTCTAAATATGCAGCTAACATATTAATCATAAGGCTATGTAGCATCTGGCCAGGATCCAAGGATGAAAGATGTATTGCTTTAGCCAACAGGAGACTCTCAACCTCCCCTGGTCATGAATGCTACAAAAAGATGCCAAGGATGGTTCAAAAAATATTAAAAGCAGTGTGGCTGCAATAGATTTAACATATAAATATGGACATCCATAGCACACATCACATCTTAACTGTAAATATTATGGTTTACTTTCAAAAAGTGATTAAAGGCTTTAACTATGTGCAGATCATTCTTACTAAACAAATATTATTAACTGTTGGGAGCACAGTGATCTATTTTGCATATAGACAATAAAAGGTATGGAAAATTCCCAATAACATTGTAACTTTCAGTGGAGTTTGAATTTGCTTTAATGGCACACAGTTTAAGCACCAGTGCTGGGAGGTCAGGTGCTGCTCTTCTTAGAAACAAATTTATCAGAATAAATGGAATTGCTCTGGATTTACCCCAGGTAAAACAAGATCTGATCAATGAAGTTCATTATGGTCAGTTATACAACTTGAAAGGAAGCTCCAGGAAGTTCTCTACATTTTCTTCTATTTACATTTTCTTCTATTTTATTATAAAATTATGTAAGATTGAAAAAAGATACAGCTAGGTTTTCATTAAGTACTACAGATTTTAAGAGAAAGGCTGTTCGTTTGTATTTTTTAGAATCCCATATTCAACTCCAATCAATTTTAGTTTAATTGTTATCTCTTTCTAGATTTCATCAACCAACAAAGCAAAACAAAAACCAACACTGGTCTAAAATCTCTCCAGGCTTATACTTCTACTCAGGTCAATATCCATTTTCCTCCAAAGACAAAGACAGTGGGAGAAAGCTAAACCGGTATCTAGAATTACCCATCCTTTAGTTTCTGATTAAAATCCCCTTGGCCCACTTTTAAACTTTAAGAAGAGGAAGGATGCAAAGATGCTAATTGCTACCCAGTGACTTCCTTAAATTCTTTCTGCTTCTGCCCAGGGAGAGGATCAGCCAGGCCCTAGCTTCTTTAGGAGCAGGCTCTCTCCTATTCAGAAAACCAGACACTTACAGGATATACTCTTGAATAGTGCAACGTGATGAAGTGAAAAGGGGAAGACCTTCCTTCTGAGATACGGAGGCAAGTCTCTCCAATTCTGTATATTTGTGATGACTGTCACTCAGATATAGAGGGAGGGATCCTAGTGAACCCTTGGACAGTTCCTTCAGCTGATGGTAATTGTTATTCATATTCTGTGAACTGTGGCATCTATCCTAGGAACTACCTACTGGAGCGTTACAGAAAATTTATTCAAGTATTTTAAATGTATTGACCAGATTTGGCTTTAAAATTCTTTTAAAATGGATCTAGATGTCAGTGTGATGTGACACCATCTGGACTTTTCTGCTGTTTGGACATAGAGTGGGTGGATGCTTTGGCACTGACAAAGTAAGTGTTATTAGAGCAGTCCATATTGATACTTCCTCAGTGAAGCTGATGCCAAATTTCTTTGGGTGAAATCTTGGCCTTTCTGACATCAACAGGAGCTTTGCCATCAACTTCAAAAGGCACACATTTTCATTCTATCTTGAGTTAGCATAAACTCAAGCCTCATATCTGGAATAATCTCAGAGGACAGAATCAATAAGGAATGGATCATGATACAACTTTTTATGTGGTCTTCTGGCACAGATAAGACATCAAGAAGTACTATTCTCTGAAAACATACAAGTGTAAAACACTGATTTGAAATAAGCTTATTGCACAGACTTTCTGCCAAGCAGTTCATTGCGTACACTACGTTGAAAACAATTGAAAATGGTCAAAACTGTCTGAAATGTAAATGTTTGGGTTAAAGTCCTTTATAACATGGGGAGTAGATGATCTTAAAGTCCTTTCCAATTCTAACTATTGTATGATTCCATGATTCTATGACTAGGAAGACAACAAAAAAAAAGAAAAAAATGTTCTTATTTGTAATGACTGATAACAGAGTAATCTCCAAAAGAGATGAAGCTGACAAATACTGCAGTGTGCTCTGCTTCTCCAGTTACATTTTATATTTACTTCAGCTACCGTCACTTAGCACCAAGGAACTTGAGACAGACGGACAGTAATGATTAACGGATGCTACAGCAGGTGGTATCCATCTGAACTTTCCAGGCATCAGATCTTAAATAGAGCTGTGGAAAATATGATATATATAAAAAAATCTAGAATGTCCAAACATCTTTTATTAGAAGAAAAATAACAATTAGGTGAAGCAAGAAGCCCATGTAGAATTCATGAGTCCAGTGGCTAGAAAGGAGAAACTAAATAAAAGGAGATTGATGAGAATGAGGATGGTTTCCTGCCTCAGTTTTAACCACCAGAACAGCAAGCAGTTCTGCCCATCTGCTCCCTGATAGCCACAGTGAGGTACTCATGAATAAGGAGACAACAGAACAGAGAATGGAATAAACTAAATACTGGCGTGCCTTATACCACCAGCTCCAGGTAGTTTAACCCCTAGCCCCTCTGCAGATGTTCGTGCATAAGTAGTTCAGCTGCTGACTTTGTCTGCCACAAAAGGGGGAGCCACTTTTACAGAGGACAGGAAAGTAGTAGACGTTGCATACATGTTAAAGTTGGTTTTAGAAGTGATCCAAGGAACTACAGCTGGATTTAGATGTGAGAAGTTGGTCAAGCTGATCATGAAGCACCTGGCAGCATCTGCACTCCACATCACTCAGGTTATGCAAAGCTCAAGAAAAAACATTGGAACACCTTTTTCCTTGGCCAAGGATGTGCATGGTCTGAAATACCCCCACACAGGGATGTAGTGTTCAGTATACCAAATCCAATCAGATGGAGAGCTGCTATAATTTTAAATGTACATTAACAGCCTCTTCTAGGCCCATAAATGAAACTGGTCAGAAGTGCATATACGATCTTAGTCTAAGTGGCCTGGTATGCCCACGTTCATGCAGGTTCACTCTCTTTGCTTCACTAAGCTTCTCTTATCACCATTTGAATCCTCCCAGGGACAACATCCCCATAACCATGTCAGTCCCAGAACCATGCCTAGGCAAAGTCTACTGCAAAGTCAGCCTGACGACAAAGGGTATGGGCAACCGCATATCAGCGAACGGAGACATGGCCTGGCCTAGATTTCTTCATGTGTGCAAATGGAGGGGCTGTGCCAAGATACATTTAATCTGATAAACACAGACAAACACATGCTTTTTTTGAAGCATGCTCTCCCAAGGAGCATAGATCAGGTATAATTTATTCTCATCCTAGATTAAGGACCTAAATTAAGATCAAGCCCTTGAAAAGTTGATTTCTCTTCACCCACATCTAAGAAAATTAACTAAGGAGTAAACATCAGTAACTCAGACACTTGGCATCTGGATCTGACTCCATGAATCAAAAGCATGAATTTCCAGAACTGAATCCCATGCTGATCAGTATGCATTGCCTTCTCAGTTTACTACACACAGTTATAGCTAGGAGCTATTATATCCTTTGCAGCATTCAACCATTAATGAAAATTAGCTAGTGCATGTGGCTAATAATAGTTGTGGAGAGAGAAGAGGTTATTAATCAAGTCTCATACTTAAACCACATCTTTTTTCTATTGTTTTTTAGCTATAGAAAAGTACATAAAGCGACAAAAGGTAGGGGAGCTGCAGAAATGCCATCAGCAACTACCAATACATGTTTGCTCCATGTGCCATGGCAACCTTGTTATTGTGTGTTTTTACTCCTAATATGTGCCTGTGTTTTAGAGATTTACGTTGTCACCACTATTGGATTGCCAAGCTTCAGGCTCCTGCCTCTAAGTGAAGGCATCCACACTTTTTAACCTGACCTCCCCCATCCAAGTACTTGTTGGCCCTTCCTAATGAACCCATCCGTCTGTGCTTGGTGACAATTCAAACATGTCTGTTCTTTGAACGGGAAGAAGAATCTTTAAAACATTAGGAGTGATTTCAAAGCACTATGGTATTTTTTTAGCTGAGCTAATAAATACCAAACTAATTCTACAAACAAACCAAAAGTAAAGAAAATGTATATGCACAGTCAGTGATGTCTAATATTATTTTTTTTTTTTTTACATCTGTGGGTAAAAAAGGTATTTATTTATTTTTTTTTAGTTTCAATCAAGAAGTATTCTAAAGCATTTTTGGAAAGTGGAAAAAGTGATTAATCCTTGTGAGAAAATTATGGAATATATCTATTTGGTGTGAAATGAGAAACCATCCTTGTGTGCCTCTCTCCACACATGGCCCATAAACATGAGAAAGGTGGTAACAGTTGGAAAGAGTGGCAGAGGCATTGCATTTTTCAAGTCCTCTGAAAGTTCCAGTTGCTTGGATGTGGGAGAGTGTTTGCTCAAGACTATTTGCAGAATGCTGCCACTTGTCCCATGAGGATTTATTTGCCTGTCTTTTTATTAAAAGACCCTCAGTTGAGAAGCAGAGGAGAAATGAGCCTGAGCCCAAGTGGCCTGGCTCATTTATGTTGATAAAATAACTAAATTTTTGGGAAAGCTTCACTGAGGAAAGGCAGGAGAGCGACAGCTCTGGTTTAGAGGTCATACAAGAAGAAGAAGAACTCTTTTTACATAAAATAATTTGCATAAGTTTTTTAGCAGCATTGGCTAAAGAAGTTGAATAAACAGGATTTGGTGTTTTGTTTTGAGCATGGACAAGTTAGACACAACCTTCAAGGCGATTCAGTTTGTCCAGGAAAAGGAAAGTCCTAACTATAGTCACCACAATATAGATATGCTCTTCCATAGGTTGCATACCATTGAAACTTCTGTGCCAGGAGTTTCCTCTTAAGAGACCTCTAATATACTGCATTATTAAAAAGAGATGTTTTCCTCTGCAGGATGCTGCGTTAATGTACAGAGTCTTCAACAAAATGAAAAACACAAATCTAACTACCTCTTTTCATATAAAAGCATTCTTCTGATGGCTCAGAAGAAAATGTGATTTTTCTGTGTCTTAAAATACTGCAGGATTCTGTAAACTTTATTGATATTTCTGAAGTCATAAAGAATAAAGACAGTTTTATATTAAAGAATTTGCAAGCTAAAAATACCTTTTCATTATCAAGTACTTGCAGAGAGAAGGAACCTTGGTGAATATATTCTTTGTCAATTCATTATTATTATCGCAGTTGTTTTTATTGTTGTTGCTGTCATATTGTTATTCCTGTGTCTATTTTAAACCACAGTTAGGTCTGAGTTTTCACTGTAATTTGTATAAGTGATCCATAAAATCTACATAATAGATTACTGTTACTGCAAAACATTAGGGTTTGCATGAAGGGAGAGGCTTTTTTGCAGTGGATATTTTCTCAAAGGAAAGAAAGGATTATGGAAGTGATCCCAGGAATAAAGTGTGAGCAATGCTCCTGCTCCCATGGCACAGCTGTGTGGCTGCACAGAGGCCATGTGGGACAGCTTGTTAGGCAACACTTTCTCCCAAAGTTTTTCAGTCATTAAAAAGTCTGTGTTGTACGCTTGTACTGAGGTGGAAAAACAGAAATCCCCTCTGCCTGCCTGAACACACACCAAGATATTAGAGCCTGAGATTTCAGTAACAGCAGGGTCTTCTAAGGGCTCAAGTCGAAGAAGAGTACTGGCTGTGAATTCCACTTTCATCAAGATATGTCTTCCAACTTGGACTGCTGCCACACACACCCGAGTCCTGCTGTCTCAGTCTAAGCTGGCACGTGGTCAGTGTGTGCTGTCACTCCTTTCGAAGGTGGGATGTGAATCCATTTGGTGTGGTAGTTGCAATACATAGAAAAGGGAGGAATGTGCCTGTCCTTGCTGGGCCCAGTATGAGGAATGTCTCTGTCCTTGCCAGGCCCAGTATAAGTTCAAGACATAGTTTGAACAGCCACATGGAAGGAAATAGCTCCCAGGTGTGTAGGCTGCAGTGTAGGCAGCCATTTCAATGCTAATTATTCACTCAAAAGCATTAAGATAGAGAACTTCTTCCAAAAATCTATTTCTTTCTATGAGAGTCAGACCAGACCAAAAACAAAGCTAATCAAACCAAACCATTTGGCTCTGACATTGCTGCCAAATTTTTGACACCATTTCACCAAATATGGTGCATTCTCCAGTGGGAGGCTATAAATATACCAAATTCCTTTGCTCAGGGATACATCAGGGCCATGGTAATGTTATAGCCCTTCAGTCTTCATTGCAAGAAAAACATGAAGGGAAAAATCCAATCTAGTGCCAATATGGCTCTGATGCCAGTATTTCAAATCATAGAATCATAGAATAGTTAGGGTTGGAAAGGACCTTAAGATCATTTAGTTCCAACCCCTCTACCATGGGCAAGGACACCTCACACTAAACCATGTCACCCAAGGCTATGTCCAACCTGGCCTTGAACACCACCAGCAATGGAGCATTCA
>JASSUY010034468.1:2699-22318 GCA_032466535.1 Forpus xanthops
CCGCCCCCCCCCCCCGGCCCCCCCCCCCCCCCGCCCCCCCCCCCCCCCCCCCAGCACAGCTTGTGTAGGACTGGTTTGAAAAGCAGGCAGAGACTGGTGGTGCTGAGAGTAGCAGTAGGAGTAGTCAAGTGGAGGCTTGAGCATAGATCAAGATGAGACACAGTGGCAGAGGCTGCTCCTGTGACCTCCACCTCATTCAGTTGCATAAATCATGGCTTTTGCTTTGAAGTTCAGGCTGAGATCAGTTAATTTTCCCTCTCCAGTGAACAGCTGCTTCCCAGAGTTCAACTCTACTTCTTAGAGTGAACCTGAATGTGTGAACAGCCATTGACAGATCATGGCCAGGATATAAACCCCTGCTTGAGTGGCTTGGATGTGACTGAAGGTGGGCTGGAAAGTGACCTGATGCATCCAAGAAACAGACTGAGCAGGATGCAAGTGACCAATTCTCTATTATTCAGTGTGGTCCAGCAGGTTACACTCTGTAAAACAAAGGGAATTTGTTTTCCTAGAGCTTCTCTCAGCCCTTTTTGAAAATGGCCTCTCTTTCTACTAGCCAGCCACAAATAGGGTTATGCACTGTTGCCTTCCACCTCTGAATTCTCGTCCTGACCCCAAGCTTATCAGGGAAACTGAAGCAATGACCATGTTATTAGCTTGGTCTGACTGTGTGATCAGAAGGCACAACCAGAATTAGCACATAGGAAAACTGCTAATTTTGCAGTTGTCTCCAGTAAACCCCTTCTTAGAATCAAATGAGTACCTAAACCTGGCTGAAGCATGTTCCAGAACCCGTGAGCCTTGTCTTGTTCTAAGCAGAACTTGTAGTTTACTATTGAAAGCTTCTGGAATTTGGACATAACAGCACTGAACAGGGCTGAGTGCTGATCCCCCTTCCTGCAGCTCCTAAGAAAGCCCAGCATGAAAGGAAACACTCAAATGCTTCTGAGAGTCATCCTGTGGCAACTGATGTGTCTAATTTCAGAGCAGAAGTACTTCTGAAGGGCAGAGGATTAAAACAGGGTTGGGGGAGAAGTTACCCTGCGGGAGATTGTCAACAGATGTTCCATTATAGTTCAAAGAGCACTAGCAAAAGGCTTCTGCTGCAGGGATATATTAATTCTGGGCAGTTCATCACAGGGAGACCTGTTTTATTACTGGGAGGGTACCTCTGGTAACTTAGCTCTTTATTTGAACTGGGGGGTGGGGGGGGTTGGGTCTACCTGTAAACAGGGAGCTGAACAGTACACATACTTATTTTCTTACACAGTTATTTTCTTGCTGCTGTGGCCGCTGTCTGCTGATCAGGATCAAGCTGGTATTGTGGTTCAGGGGGTTATTTTGCCGATGGGTCTGTCAAAAGAAACAATATTAGAGAGGAACTAAGGCTAACCATTGTAAAACTGCTTGTGCACGTGAAGCAGACCTGTGCTGGCTGTATACTAAGTATATTTATTAGACAGGAAGTGGGAACAAGCACAAGAAAGACTGTGCAGGCTGTCAAGCAGATGAATACATCGATCCCTTTGTCTTTAAAATACACACATCTATCAAATTTGACACTCTCTAGCACCCTATTTGTGCTTCCTTCATGTAATAGTTAATGATTCCTTATGAAAGCTTACTAATGTTGCAGAATCAGCTGTGCTGGGGTTCTAGATTGCAACCTGAGTAACTCCAGCCACAGTTATAAAGTCTTCTTCTGGGTGGGTCTAACTGTTTTCTGAGAGTGTTCTGAAGTTGTGCTTTGTGTGAAGGTTGATTCCTCTCATGTCTGTGAGGAAACGCATCCCCTGTAGCATTAGAATGGGGAAGAGTCTTCATTCAAATGTAGTGGATTGGGGAGTTTAAAGGCTTTTGTTATCGTACAAAGTTTTGGGGGAATTAAGAAAAAAAACAACCCACAAACAGTTTTGGGGGCCTAATAATGATGGGAACATTTATATTAGCAGTCATGGTCTTACAGATTTGCTTATCACTTAGCTGTGTAGCAGTAGGACCACAGATTTGGCTGGTTTATGAGCAGGAAGTGCATGATTTCTGTTTGCTTTGTGGTGGATGGAAGGGAGAGAAGAGCAAGAAGATCCCTCTCTCACTTCTCTATGTGGTGAGACAGAGGTAGCAGCAGCTGAGAACAGCCTTGGCAGAGCCTCAGGAGGTAGCTTAGAAAAACTCTCCCCTTTCCCCCATGACAAATCCACACTTATACTGAATTGAATGTAGTCATAGAAAATTGAGTATAAATAATGTGGAGGCGTGCAGCATCCTGTTTCCTTCCTTCCTAGGTGTCTGGGAAATGACAGTAGGCATTTTCTGCTGTCTCCTAGGTATGAGAATAACACTGGGTACTAAAAGCTTCCCAGGTCATCATTTCATACCTTCATTACTGGATATTTACTGCTCTGCCTTCCTGGCTTGTTCCTTCATTCCTGCTCTCTGGATCAGTACAATGCCCTTTTCATTCTGCTTTCAATGGTAGCGAGCACATGGGACTATAATCCATGGGAAAGCCACATGGGGTTGTTGGTCTTACTAGATCTACACACTGCTTATTACACTCTAGTGCTCCTCATGGCAGCTTCTCTGCCTCTGAACACTACCTGTAGCCTTATTTGACATGATGGTGAAAATACACAGTATCAAAAGCTAAAATCCCTGCTCCATCCCTGGCAGTGTTTGAGGCCGGGTTGGACAGAGCCTTGGATGACATGGGCTATTGTGAGGTGTCCTTACCCATGGCAAGGAGGTTGGAACTTGATTATCTCAAGGTCCTTTCCAACCCTAACTATTCTATGATTCTATAAAATCCAGGCACTTAACCATGGAGGACAACTGAATGGGCAAAGAACTGACATATAGCACAGGTAACCCTGCCCTTGGCACAGCAGCTCTAGCACTGTCATGTTTTATCTGCTCAGATCCCTTTCCCTTCGAAACATGACTCTGGAGAGAGGAGGGGAGGGCAGAGAAGGTAGGTGGGTCACAAAGTGCTTTTTTTCTGGGTTTCTTTCCTTCCTATTTAGCTTTAAATGTGATTTGATTCTCATCCTCTTGCTAATTAATAGCATAACTGTGCCTTAGCCTAGGGGGCATTAAACTAAACCTCATCAACAGCAAGAGCCGTGTTCAAGGAAACATGCAGAAACTGGCAGCAGTTGTTTTCTGGTTCTGTTAGTCTGCTTTGCTGCTCATCAGGATGAAGCCCACACAACTGCCCATGGTCCCTCTCCAAACCTGGCTACTCAGAGACTGCTTCACCTGCCTGGGAAGTCAGAACTTGGCTGGGTAAAGGCAGTGAGCTTTGTGCCTCCTGAGAGTGGCTGCCTGCATGAACCTGTCCTGCTGCTCTCTCCAGCCAATGCAGATCTGCCTTGTGCTACTTCTTAGCTGTTTGTTCTGCAAAGAATGAATCAGCTCTGAATGGGGTTGGTGGTAAAAAGGCAGAACAGAGGAAACTCCAACATCAACCACTAGAATGATGCTGACTTCAGGCCTGAGAAGAGACTGGCTCAGTTGTAGCATGTTCTGTTACTTAGCTCTTTGTTTTGTATGGTTGTATGTTGGGACAGGACTGAAATCTCTGCAGGGTTTAGAGTTCACTTGCAAACCTTCAGATTATTCAGACTAAAGACTTTGCTAGCCCGTGAAGTCTTTGTTTGCTTTCCCTTTGCTCTAGATCTTCCAGAGATTTGCTTATATAGTGTAGTTTTATTTGCTATACTTTGCTTTTGCAGTAGAAAATCTCAGAACACAGTCTATGATATAGGCTGGGTAATTTTGCTGAGGTATTTTAACAGCTCAGGAGAGACTCTTATCAGGTCTGTAGCAAGAGCTGGGCTTTTGAAACAAACCACAAATGCTTACCTTCATGTTGGTCCAAGCTCCAAAGAGAAGAGTTCAAAACAGCTATAATGTTACACAAAAAAGCACATGCCTTTCAATTTGCTTTGTCTTCTGTACTACAGAAAGAAGCATGACAGATGATGCTACTAAGGTTTGGATTAGGCTGGCTTTCAGGATATTTCTGTAAATAAGAGCTTGGTGTTACAGTTGACAACAGATGAGAATAAGGGTATCTTCAATCAAAGGCAAAGGAACAGAGTCTAAAGGTCCATGTTAGATTATTTGGTGTAGTGTGGTTCTCTGAAAGAGAATTAAACTGATTTGACCACATAGATATTAATCTCATTGAACCCAGACAGGGAATGACCCTGACAAGAAGCAATACAAGCAGGGGGTGCTGTCCTTCTGAACCCTTAGAGCTCTGATTTGTAGCTGTCTGGCATTTTCACCAGTATCAGCTCTGTGAGTCTTCCTACCCCAGACTACTGCTGTTTATCTATCACAGGATTCAGTGTGATCTACAAACACTTTTCAGTTAGATGTTTGCAATGAAAATATGAGGACCAGGACACCTTTGGCATTTGTAACTTTATTGCAGAAAAAAAATATCCACTATTAACATATTTTACAAAGAAAGTTGCACTTTGGTGTTGGGCAAGTTTCCTTCCTCACCCCTTTCCCCTGGACAGTGATGCATGGGAAACCAGAACAACCAGCTCCTGCCCTTTTTGTTGTGTGCAGAGACACTTTCCAGCTCTGCCAGCCTGCACCAGTTCTAGCCAGGATGGAGTCTATTTTCCACCAGTAACTTGCCTCTCTGTGCCAAAAAACAGTAGCACCCTGCCCTCCAGCAGGGGAAACAAGTCTGTAGCTAGGGTGACTGCTTTGCACAGACAATGCTTGATACAAAACCTTTGGAGTTGTGACAACTGCCCTTTAATTTTCATGCAGTAATAATAGGAGAACCAACCCTCTTCCCTATTTTAACGGGCATCCTTACAATAAACAGATGCAAGGCCAAAGCCAATAGCAGAACCTAAACTGCACCACAGCCATTTGTCAGCCACTTCAGGCAGTAGTAGCACAGGAAGGGGGAAGCACTGCCTTACCTAGTTCATCTGTTTAACCCAGACCAGTTCTGCTTTGCAGATAACTTAAGACCTGCTGATTGGAAAATTCCCCTTTCTCTGCTACAACAAGTAATGACAGCACTGGAGAAAAAAGGTAGTAGTTTTGCTAGTGAGGGCTGGTATCTGTCCTTTGTGGGGTCAGTGAGTGTTGCTACTGAAAGGAGAAGATAGACTGAGGCTTGTAAGAGCAATGGGGTAGACAATCTCTGTCTAGCCCTTTCTGTATCCTGAGGGAGCAACTGGCTTACTCATAAATCAAACACTCCAGAAAAGGTACATGTTTCTCTTTACCTGCAGTCAAATGTGAATTAGAAAATAGGAGCAAGTGTTAATTACATGAACAATTCCATGTCATGCACACTACGGTCTTTCTGAGGCAAGGGCACCAAAAGATCCTCAAACTTACACTCAGAGACTCTGGCCCATTCCTTGAGGGGACTCAGGAGCCTTGGATGCAGTCTACAGCAGTGATAATTTGAGGCAAAAGTGCAGAATCTATAATCAGCCTAACACCTACAAAGGGAAGGGGAGGAAGGCACCTACATCCAAGATCTGTCCTCATGATGAGATGCCAACTGGCACAAAGACCAACATTAGAAGGTAAAGGAGCTTTGACCTTGCATAGCAGAGGAGGCAGAGTGCAGTACCAGTTTTGTATAACAACTTTCAGCAACCAGATGCTAGCAGCAAAATAGGAGGTACCTGAGGAAAGGCAAGTGTCAATCCAGGCAGAGAAACAGACTAAAGCATTCACTGAGCCTGGGCAGAGTTTACACATGTGCTGAAGGCATCAAGTATGGGAGACACGGTTTCCTAATTTTGGTGAGACCAAATTAGTGTGTCTAATTGCAACAGACTGAGTCCTATCAAGCCCTGTTAAGCTAAAATTATGTTCATTTTCCTCCTAGCAACTTCAAAGCAACATCAAGTAGCAAGGGCACTTCTCCAGTGGCCACAAAACTGTTTTCCCTGGTTAAAGAGAAAAGGTATGCATGTAGGAAGGAAGCAGAGCAGTCTGTCATCCTCCTGGTAGGTGTTTCAGGATAGGCTGTGCCAATCCTGGCAATAAAGCTGAAATAGGAACAAGAAAAGTGCAAGAAAAAAAAAAAAAAACAACAAACCAAACAACCTTAAAAATACAGAACAAGAAGAAGCCCAAGACAACTGCTTTCCACATCCTTGGCTCCCTCAGAAAACAGCAGTCTCCTTTGCTAGCACTGTGCTGACACCACCAGTGTTAAGAGCTCTCGTATGGATCACTTGCCTACCTCCTTTGAAAGCAGCAGCCACCAAGATGGACAGAAGGGCTCCATGTGGAACATGATGGCAAAGGTTGTCTTGGCTAATTGGTCACCACACTTAAAGGAGGAGTCACCTCTTCAGGGCATGGTTTCAAGGAGAGCCTAGAGGAGAGGGCCAGACCTGGGCTCTGTTTCTCAGTGGAAAAACTTCAACATTGAACTATTGAAAATTGTCTAAAACCAAAAGCCGTCTGAAAAGGATCTTTCAGTTGTGTGCAAATCACAGCCCCTCATTCCTCAGCAGGTCGTCTGGGACCTCAAGAAGTCCTCAAGGCCTTCTCCTCTGGGAAGTTCAGCCGGCCAGGCAGAGGACAGCCTGGTTGCCTAGTAGCTGTAGAGTGAGAGAGGGGTGTCCTCCATCATGTCATCCTAGAAGCAGAGAAGAGCGTGCTTTAATGAGAAGTCTGCATGGTGGCACACAGTCCCAGCCTGGAAGAGTGTTGTGCAGGCAGTACAGCCTTCTCATCCACACTGTCACAGTGTGGTCATCTGCCCAGCAATCTTCCTAAATGCTGTCCCTGTGCAATTCCTTAGGCTGTCACTCTCTCTGCCTGTTGCAGCTTTTGGAGAGAAGAGGTGCATTCAGGAAGAGCCTGCCTGCTGCAGGGATGTGGAAAACCCTGGCTGTGGAAAACTCCACTCAGCTTGAAACAGCATCAGCTTGCTTGCTAGCTGCAGAAGGGAATCGGTACTCCTCTGTCCCAGAAAGCACAGTGAATTAGTTGCATCTTCCCCAGAGTTAATCCAGCCTCTTAAACCCTCATATGTTTTTATATCCCCGGAAGCTCAAACGCAGACAGACAGACAGACAACCTTGCTGGAGCAGAGCATGGAATCTGCTTTGTTAGAGTTACAAAGCTAATATATCAAGAATACAGGAGAAGCAGCTAGGAAGGTGTCATTTCAGGGGAAGTTGGGATGGAGCTCCCCTTCCTCTCTCTATTTAACCTCTTAGCATTCCCCTGCAGAGTGAGGGAAAGGCAGAGAGCTTCTTTAGTGGCCAACCTTGAGACTTGCTGTCTTGATTCAAACCCTGGATTGAAGGAGAGGGACCTAAGAGGGAACAGGAGTTGTGATCAGCATTCATGCTGCTGCAAATACCCAAGGCATTACTAACGTGGTAGAAGGGGAACTGCAGAGCAGCCAGTAGCAAGCCAGACCATGTCAGGCTGGGCTGAAGGCATTACTCACCATGGGCAGGTCCTGCAGGCGCCGGAACTCCATGCGGCTGTTGTGCTGGCGGTATCTCAGGAAGCCCACTAGGCCTAGGATGCCCACCATGACAATGAACACAGAGATCATAGTGATCACCAAGGGATCAGCCTTCGTTGTATCAGCCAAAGGGGAACTGGGTAGCTCTGCAAGGATACCAAGGGAATGAGGCCAAAGGAGAACCTTCAAGGCTGGAGTAGCACAGCCTTGTCTTTGCTGGTTCTGCTCAGTACGACTGAGGGGCAATTTGAGATAGCCCCAGCCTTTTGTAAGAGCAGGAACAAAAGCAAAACATTTACCTGAATTTTCATCATCACCAACATCCAATACAGAAGCTTTCTCATGCATGGGCTCTAATGCCTGCTCCAGTGTAGGTGTGCTGGTGGGGATGGCAGCTGTGCTAGCATACGTGGAGCTGGTCACAAGGGGTCTCACTGTCTCAGTACTGGAGACAGTAGCAGAGGACATGCTCCCTGTGGTTGAGATAGGAGCAGAGGAGGTTCCCGGCTCTGTAGTGCTCTCCTCTGTGGCACCCACAGGGCTTGTTCCTGGCCTGGTTTCAGGTCTTGCTTCTGCAGGCCCCATGGTCTGCCCACCAAAAGGCTGAGAGCTGTTACTTGTTGCTGCAAAATAGAACCAAGCAATTATTTCAAAGGATAAAGTGCAAGTGCACTGTTCTGTGACAAGATGTAAGCAGGGCTGTAAGGAAGACTGCTGGGACTGCGGGAAAAACAGCGTACTGACAACCCTTTGGGAAACAAACAGGTTTTGTAGCACAGCCACAGTGCCTGGAAAGTCCTCTTATTTTTTGCTGTGCCAATGTCAGCTAACCTCAGCTGAACCCACAAGTCCTGTCCTCTTGGGGACAAAGGACAAACAGAGTAGCCTCAAAACAGCTCTGCACAGAGCTGAGGATCACCCCTGAGCAGGAGATTGGGAAAGGTCTCTCATCTCTCCTTACAGGGACCACAGAGGGGACTGCCCAGGAACGGAGTAGCATCATCCCTGTGATGATGTGTCTGTGTGTCACAGAACAGCAGGACCCCATGACACCAGCCATGGGGAAGGATGTGGCTGTGCATGACCACCACACACATCAATGGTCAATCAATAGCTGCCTTGGATCAGGGGTGTGTGACAGCCTGGCAGGCCCCCAAGGTGGGTGAGACTGGGATCACAAACCTACAGCCAGTCCTCACGCTGCTTAGGAGGGATCTGGAGGTAGGGTAAGGGTTCCCAGGGCTGTTCAGAGATGGATGGGCTGATGCTTGTGCCTGCCCTTCTCCACGCTTTGTTTAAAGGGGGGTGTGCTGTCCCATTCTGCTTGCAGCAGGGAAAGCTCCTACTGAGCCCCCAGCTCTGTGTTGGATGAGCCCAGCTGTGCAGCACTGCCGAAGCACATTGTTTTGGATGAGATCTATAAAGGACATCCCTGTACACAATCAATGTCCTCATCGGAAAGCAGCCAGCACAATTAGTACCATAACTAATGAGGTTTGCAAAGTGGATGGTGAATTAACAGCAGCTCTGCAAGTCAGTCCCACTGAACTGGCCTTGAGATTTCACAGGAGTTTCTAGGTTGTGCATCCTTGGAGCATGACTTTCTGCACAAGCAGAAAAGGCAAAACCTCACCTGGCACACTGCTCAGGGGAGGCGGGGGGGTTGTACTACTGGCCTCCTCCATTTCTTCAGTCGTGTTGAAAGGCTCAGGGATCTCGTGGTGGGACTGGTTTTCTTCCAGAGTGCTGGCAGTTGGCATAGGGGAGAGGATTTCAGTGCTGCTGTTGACTGACAAGATCATGTTGTGGTGCTCACGCTGTGTAACGGTGACATCACTGGTGCTGGCAGTGGTGGAAGCCTGCAGTGTCTCTGTCTTGGTGCCCACCATAGGGGTGGTAGGGATGGAAGAATCCTCCATGTCTGTAGAGCGGTCTCCAGTGGCATTGAGCGTGGCAGCAGTCAAGTTTTTCTCCAGGCTTATCTCGGGAATGGCAGCAGTCACTTCGCTGAAGGCAGAGGCTTCCCTTGGCTGATGCGAGGTTGGCGTCGTGCTAAGAAAAGGTGATGTAATCTCTGCTGTCTTCTGACCCTCTCCTATGGAACAAAGAAATGCTGAGAAGTTTGTCAGATATCCCACACTGAGAGGAAAAACAGAGGGGAAGGGCAGGAACTGAACCTCTCCACACCTCCAGGTTCAAACTTGAGGAGGGGATATAGCTCCTCTGTCTCTCTGTAAGGTGGGGACATCCTCCCTGTTGTGCTCCTGTTCTGTGGGGTTAGCATCTCTAACCCCTCTATCCTCGAGCACTTTTTAAACCTTTTTAGGGGATTTGGGTTTTTCAAAGTACCTGACTGTGTGAGAATCTTAGGTAAGTCTTCCTTGATTCATTGGGAGTCAGCAGTGGTACAGGAAAAAATACAAGTGGGGAAGAAGTGGCAGCAGATCCCCAGCTCCCCTGGACTGCTAGAGTGTAGAAAAGTGTCTAAAAAGTCTGTGCTGGCAAGGATAAAGCATATATTCTAGTCATCTTAGTAGTAGTGTGGGCTTCCTGCTGGAGGGAAAGGTGAAATGGATAGCAAGAGTACTACAGCTAGCGGGGGTGGTGGTGTGCTTTGGGAGCCACCTTCATGAGCTATTTGTGAACACATCACCACCATAAAGTGTAACTGTTGTCATAGAAATGGGGGGCTACTCAGCCTCTCACTACACCAATGAGGCCAGCTTCCTTAGAAGGAAGCTGCAGCAAGCAAGGATCCCCCCTGGATCCTAAGCTGCTAGACAGTGTGACAGCATGAGGGAGAAGGAACACCACAAAGCTCCTGCACTGCCCATTCATAAACATGGGCCCTGTGAGGGTTTCTCAGGGCGTAAACAGGAAGAAAGCAGAGAAATGGAGCGCCAGCAGGATGGATTCTCCAGACAATTTAAAAACATTGCATGGTCAATATTTTGATGATTTCTGTTTGAGTTTCTAACCAAGCCACAGAGGCACGAGAAGCCAACTGCAGGAAGAAACACAGGTACTGAAGAAAATCCATCTTCATGCCTGCTCTCTCCACACTGGAGAACCATGTGAGGCAGATGCTGTAACTAGGAAGCATTTATCCACCAACAAAGCAGCTCACTCTCATACCAAAGCTTTGGGGAAAACTCCAGTTTTTAAAAGCTCTTCAGAACAGACACAGTTATCAGAGCTCTTCTCCAGCTACAGCACTTAACAGGCCCTAAAAAAAGACACAATGCATCTCTCTCAAGAGACTTTGCAGTACCATGACCAGCTGGAGAATTCAAAACCTCACAGCAGCCTGACAGAGCTATGCTTCCCCAGCCCAGGGCCCCAGTCCCGGGAGGGCTCCATGGGGGATGCACAAGCAGGCAGCACAACACTGCTCCACACATTCACAGGACAAACTTTCAAGGGGAGCCCCAGCTGCAGCAACTTGAACATGAGAAGTGAAGGTGTAAGTGATGCTCCCTGTGGCTTTGCCTGGATCCAGCTGTCATTGACCAGGATGTGCTTCTAAACAATGCAAGCTGCTCTCTGAAATCATAGAATGGGTTGGGTTGGAAGGGACCTGAAAGCTCATCCAGTTCCAACCCCCTGCCATGGGCAGGGATACCTTCCACCAGAGCAGGTTGCTCCAAGCCCCATCCAACCTGGCTTTGAACACTGCCAGGGATGGGGCAGCCACAGCTCCTCTGGGCACCCTGTGCCAGCGCCTCAGCACCCTCACAGCGAAGAATTTCTTCTTAATGTCTAATCTCAAACAGGTCTAAGGTACACAGAGCACCAGTAACACCTAGAAGGGAAAAACCCAAGCACTGCGTTTCTCAGGATCAGGCACCAAACCACACAGCCCTTTGTGTGAGAATTTCTAGCCCTAAATCGAGCACACTGCCTGTTGGGTGAGATCCCAGCAGTTCCAGAGCCTTCGCTGGGGGGAATGCTGATGGATTCTGGCTGGGCACTGGCAGATTCTTGCTCTGTAAACACCCAAATACCTGCTGCTATGCACCAAGACACACACAGAGCTGCGCTGTCACTGCGGGGTAAACAGGAAAGGTGGTGGCCAGGTGCCTGGCCAGTGGCAAGCCTGGCTATGTGCTGCTTTGAATAGCTGGCTTGTGCCCAGGACAGCTCCTGTGGGGTGGCAAGCTGTGCCTGGGGTCACATGGAGGAAAGATCTGGGCAGAGCTGTCTTGTACAAAGGCCCGAGCAGCTCTGAAACAGTCACATCAGTGTCAGGAGCTGGCATCCCTGCCAGGAGGTGCTGTGGGGCAGTAGGGTTTGTGGGGCCAAGCAGCTCCCCTCCCCTGTGAGTAAGGATGGGCTGTGTACACACAGCTCCCTGCTGTGTGCAAGAGGGAGAGCTAGTGGGAGTTGTATTCCCCTAAGCTCTTGTATCCTTATGTAGCCACATGTCTCCTTCCTGCAGAATTGCCTAGCATCTGTGACCACCGAGGAAGTGGCACCCCCGTGGACAGGCTGCTCCGGTCCTGCATCCCACAGGAACGTAACAGGACCATTGCAGACAGGCTTGCACTGGCAGCTGGCCCGGCTCTGGTGTAACACAGCACTGTGGTGTGTAAAACCTGCTTTGTAGGGAACTGCAGAAGAGATTGCAAAAAACTGGCAGGTATGGAGCAGGAAAAGGAACTCCTGGAGCAGCAGGAACCCCTCCGAGGCCTCAGAGCCTGGCAGGTGTTGATGGCGTCTGCATTAGCAGGTCATCCAGCCCTGCTCATCACAGTGCTATCAGCTCGGAAACAAAGGAGAGCCTGAAAAAAAGGATAGCCCAAACCAGGATAACACAAAGACTCAAGCAATTAAGAGATGATGGTGGGGTGGCTGCTGTGGCAGGGGGTGGAGGAGACATCCCCATTCTGCATGGCTGCCCTGACACAGCAGCAATGCTGTGCTGGTTGTGCAGACCTTCCTCAGCCCCTCACTTGGCCCCAGCCCTGAAACTTGGGCAGGGAGCACAAAGCAGGAACGGCCTCCCATCTCCTGCAGAGCTCAACTTGCTGCGTGTAAGCGTTGCAGTGCAAGCAATGAGTTGTATTACAGCTTGGTTTCGAAATAAAAACACTCCTGCACAGTGTCTTGCATTAAGATCTGCTGCATCATTGCTGCAATGCCACAACTTTGTTTCCTACAGTTCTATCACTCAAACAGGCCACCCATTTCCACCCAGCCTGGTGCAAACCCTGCAGTCCTGTGCGCAGAGCACAGCTCTGCTGCTGCTGCCTGTGCTGGATAAGACCCAGCAAACCCAACAGCAGCTGTGATCCTCCAGGGTCCCAGCACTGTGGTTTGCTCTGGATCCTTGGGGCCCAACAGGTCGGAAAACCCCCATCTCCAGCACTGTCCCTGCTGCTCCAGTCACCGAGCAATGATGTTTTTAGCTGTTTATTAGTTACTTACAGACACACAGGTCAGAGCTCGTTACTCTGGCGTCTTCCTGGAGGAGCTCTGCTTCCTGCGCCACATGCCAGGAAAGCTGTGGCTGCATTGCCTAAGGCAGCATCCCCATCAGCTCCTGGAGACAAGAGGGAACCACATGCCCATCTTGTCTCAATTGGAAAGGGGAAGGAGTTAGTGTGGATATGCTTCAACTTCTCTGGGATGATCCAAGACCTGACAATTGCAGCACCCCAAGGCAGCTGGTGAAGGTGCAGTCACTCTTGGATCCGTAATAAAGCAACTATGACTGTGCTGCAAGTGAAGAAGCAGGACCAGCTGCAAGCAAGAGGTCTGCTAATAACAGCATCTCTGGGAACCAGGAGTGGGTTTGGTCACGCTGCAATGCCTGCTAAAGCAGAGTGCCTGGAGGTCCCCCGCCTGCAGCCCCGTGTCTGTGCTAACCACCAGGCTCAGGCTGTGCATGGTGAGAACCAGCAGTTTCAGACCACACTAGGGCAGGGAGGTGGATCCCGAGCGGCAGCTCCCATCAGACAGTGCTGACAGCAGTGACCTCTGTCTGGGAAACTAGAGGGGCGAAGGAAGAGAACAGTCCCAAGGGAGGAGGAATGCAGCCAGCCAAGAAGCCCCTGCCTTGGACAAGGGTGGGAAACTCTCCATGAGGCAAGGGAGGGCTCTGAGCACCAGGCACCACTTCAGCCCCTCTCCAACACTAAGGAGCTTCCACACATCAACCCAAGCTCCCAACAGCTACAGAGTAGACACGGTATAAATATGCCATAGCTGAGGGGAGTGAAGGAAGCCAGCTCTGCAGGAGATGGGAGGCCGTTCCTGCTTTGTGCTCCCTGCCCAAGTTTCAGGGCTGGGGCCAAGTGAGGGGCTGAGGAAGGTCTGCACAACCAGCACAGCATTGCTGCTGTGTCAGGGCAGCCATGCAGAATGGGGATGTCTCCTCCACCCCCTGCCACAGCAGCCACCCCACCATCCATTTTGATCTCAGAATAAAACAAGGCAGTGAGAGAGAGTGCAAGGCCTCAGCTGGACCAGCCTGCGGATGAGCCCTTGATGCAGTCCTCCTGCCCCCGTCCCAGCAGTATCCTCTGCACCCTCGTTCTTATCTCAGCCAGAAACAGCAGCCTGAGCTCCCCAAGGGACAAAACAAACCCAAACCCATAGGCTTCTAAAATGCCTCGGGGTGAAAAATGCAGGCGAGCCACATAAGGTAAGGAAGACAGCAGCAGGCTAGCTGCTGGGGCTTCAGGGAGAGCAGGGCAGCACGGTGCAGGCTGCAGTCACCACTGGAACAGGCACAGAGAGATCCAGGCAAGAGCTGAGCACAAAGACAAGAAAAAACCCACCCAGGAGTTTGGGAAAGCGCCTTTGGGAGCAGGACTCCTTGGTGTGGATGTATCCTCCTGCACAGGCTGTCACTGTCTGCAGATAGCACTTCACTTAAAGCAGTTTCCTACAGAGTGCATGTCAAACCATTACTCTGATTCATTGAAAAGGCACCCGAGCCCTTCTAAAATGCTATTTTCGTGCACTAACTGAATTCAATTTCCATTTAAGTGTAACAGCTCAAGTTGCAAACAACCTAGTAAAATGCAAAATTAATACGTTTAAAAAGTAACAGCATAAGCTGTAACCTATACGTATTTAAGCAATTATAGCCTGTTGCTTAGCAAAGTACTCCATTAAGTGTAGAAATTATCTCTTGTTGCCAGTTATTACATTTTTATGGTTACCAACCAATGGTAATTAAACAACCTCTTCAAGGAAAAAGAGTTTGAGCACAAATGCAAATAAAACCATATAGTGGGATTTAAAACCGAGGCTCTTCATTTCATGTACAAGCAGAACCAGAGTAGCTGCTGATTAGATATGGCTCAGCCTGACCTCTTCTCCTTAGCTCAGAGCTTGGAATAAAAAAGCCCCAAGTGGCAGAAGAGATTTCTAGAGCTCTTCAGGTACATGCCAGATGTACCCAGGGATGCTGTAGAGCAAACACCCCGATCACAACAAATCGAGGCTCAGAGACAGATCCGGTACAAAGGGAAACTGCTTTGTAAACAGTTGGATACCCTGATGGAGGCAGGATGCTACTGGGCTGCATCACTGCAGGATCCAGTGTTCCCTCTGCCAGGGCTGATGCCAGGACTGTTCCCCTCCCCATCCCAGCAGAGAGAGGCTGAACAGGCTCTGCCTGCTGCGAGGAGTCTCGGTGCAGGGACAGATCAGACCTCTCGGCCTCATTGGGACCACAGTGAAGCTCTTATGTGGCAGCAGTTCAATTTACCACAATGTGGCCTCTCTGAGCAAAGCTGTGCCCTGTTACGCAGACAGCAAAACTGGGAGGTGTGAACTGGCGGTGCTGAGCGTCAAGCACCTCCTGGAAAGCTGCCAGGCTAGGCACGCTGCAAAGCCACGGCTGTGGTAAGGGACAGGAATAGAAACCGGGTCTTCTGACCGAGAAGCTCCTTCCAGCCTGATAGGCAGGTGTCCACGAGCTGAGCATGAGACCGGGCTCAGATTAGATATGAGGCACTGAGTGAGCACAGCTCACTTCGTTGTGTGCTGGGGAAGGGCAGCCCAGCACCTGATCTAGTTGAAGATGTCCCTGCTCATTGCAGGGGTTTGGACTAGATGACCTTTGAAGGTCCCTTCCAACCCAAACTATTGTATGATTTTATTGGCAGCACATTTGGAACAGCAACAACCAGCCCACGGTGGCACAGCATGGCAAAGCAGAGCAAGAGTTTCATGAGCAGAGATGAGCAGCCCTGGCAACAGTACCATAAATGTCAAGGTCAGAATCTTCTGTACTAGAAAAACCCATAAACAGCACAGTCTTGCCCTGAGCACACAGGGGTGCTGGAGCCTGAGCCGGGGAGAGGGCAGCACCAGGCTCTGACACAGCACCCAGGGCAGGCAGAGATGCAAGAAAACAGCTTTCCCACAGGTCTGCATGAATCCCCATCACTTATCCCCCACTACAGAGGTGAGAAGGCTTATCCCAAATTCCCATGGCAGCACAGAAGAGGGGAGCAGGCTGCCTTGCTCAGCCACCACTGTCACACCAGCCAGTTATTTTCCACTGGCAGCATGCAGCTATGAAGCATCCTGCTTGGCAATAAGGTGCCCTGGAAGCTCCCTCGCTGTTTGCTTTGTTCCTCGGTGGAGGGATTGAGCTGTGATGAAGACCCCTTTGCCCAGAGGCTGCTGGGGACACGAGGCCTGGAAAACATGCCCTTCTCTGGGGCTGTGTAACCTCAATAATACAGCAACAGCAGGAAGCTCTGGCATCAGCCAGCCAGGCCCTGGTCACCTCAGGAGTCACAGCTGCAGTGGAGGAAGCACTCACATCATTAGGAGAAAATTAATTAGCCAGTTGCTTTAATGACAGCCCCATGTCAGCAGGGAGCCTGGTCTCCAGTGCAGTGTGGCATGAGCTTGGGGGGAATCTGGACATCAAGAAGCCTGCTCAGCCCAGAGCAGGACCTTCCAGCTGTGGGGCTGCTGGCTTCATGGGCTGTGGGGCTTGGAGGATGCATCCTGCTCTGAGCAGCAGCAGTTTGGGTCATGGAGGGCAAGCACGTACCCTGGCCCTGCCCTGAGTAACCCTACAGGGCCTGGGACATGGCCCCAGACCTGAGCAGTGCTGAACCTTATGAAAGGTGCTCCATAGAGTGAGGTGGGAATGAAGGCAGCCAGAGGCACTGCAAGGCTGCCCCATGGAAACCCCTGCAACAAGAACTGTGTCTGCCTACCCAGAGGGTCATGGTTGAAAGAAAGGAAGGAGAGGGGTCTCCATGCTTTGAATCATCCCTGCTCTCCTTTGCCCAGAGGGATGAAGCCAAGGGGTCAAGCCATGGAAGGGCAGTGGGGAGCCAAGATGTACTCTGCACCTGGAGCTGGGGGAAGAGCACGTGCAGAAATGGCATTGAAGACTGATGGCATGACATGATGGGGCTGGGCAGGGAATGCCCCAGAGACCCCACACAGACAGAGGTACTGCCCTGAGGAGAGAACCAAACTGTGGCTCGGTTCTGAGTGCAGAAGATCTGGAGCTGCCCCAGCCAGCTGGGGTTGGGTCTCGTAGAATCATAGAATGCTTTGGGTTAGAAGGGACCTTAAAACTCATCCAATTCCAACCCCCTGCCATGGGCAGGGACACCTCCCACCAGACCAAGTTGCTCCAAGCCCCATCCAACCTGGCCTTGAATGCTTCCAGGGATGGGGCAGCCACAGCTTCTCTGGGCAATCTGTGCCAGTGCCTCAGCACCCTCACAGGGAAGAATGTTTTTGTTACTGTCTAATCGAAATCTCTCTTCTTTCAGTTTAAAGCCATTCCTCTTTGTCCATCCACTCCCCCTTGCCCTGAGCAAAAAAGGGAAACAAAAATCATTGCAAATCTGTTGCAGGGACACAGACACTGCCTGCCTGTGTGCGCAGCCCTGACAGATGGGGCTTTATGTGCTCATGCCACCCCTGGCCCCATGCCGTCCCCTCCACTTGTGAGGCAGCTGGACATGGGAGGGGAGGCAGCAAAATACCCAGGGCAGTTACTTGGGGTTTTATTTGTATGGCTGACGGTACTGGAGGAAATGGATTTCCGCAGGCAGCAAAGAAAGGCTGCATTGAGAAGCTGAGGTGGGCAGAGCAAAAGTAATGGCAGCCTGAGCCCCTCTGCGGCCTCGCAGCAAACCTGGCTGGGGAGCAGGAGCTGCTGGACCAAGATACAAAGAGGATCTGCATCAGGAGCAAGGCAGAGAGCAGCTCATGGAGCTGGGATGAGCACCCCTGTGGGTGGCTTTGTCTAGGGACTGTTGGCTTTGGGGCCAATCTTCAGGTGAACTCTTCCCTTCCTCCATCACTATCCTGATGGATTCTCTGGTGTCTCGATATAAGGGTTGGGCTTGCCATGGGGCAGTTTTTATTGATGGCATCTCTTCCATGCCATCTGTTTTCACAAAACATCTTCTCTCTAAACTGTGGCTGGGATAAGTTAGAGGATACAAATGCCATGAGGACAAGGGCCAGGCCAGCTGCGTAGGTGCCATTTCCTGTGGCTGTGAAGGGACTTTGGGATTGGGACACTAAGTGTGAAAGATTCTAGGAAAAACTCGACACAACCTTAATTCTGTTACATTCCAGCAGTTCTGAGTCTTGAACTTTGCAGTGCAACATCCCCTAGGAGCCAGCTGGGGCAAGGGGTTCCCTGGGGGTACCCCAGTGTGCCAGGGGCAGAAATACTGCTGACACAACCAGCGCAGCCATGACCTCCTCCTCCTCTCGAGGACAGAAATCCCAAGTTGAGCTTCCTCTGCCAACAAGCCATTCCTTCGCCAGTGGCTGCTCACATCCCTGCACCCCATCACAGCACAGCCGTGCACAGGGAACACTGCACTCCCCGAGGCTTTGCCCACATAAACGGGGCTGGTTTGGAACTGTTTCCCTGTGCTCAGCCTCAAACCCAGCCAAACTGCATTCGGCACCCAAAAACCTCAGCCCGAGTACTGCTCTCACTGCTGAAGTTCAGCCCTGCAGGCACTCACACCAGGATTTTACCAACCCAGTTAATTATTAGAGACCAAAGTTTCTATGTGTCACCCCCCTGTCTCTACTGCTTCCATCACCCTGCCAGAGTGTGGCTATGAGTTTTTTCTCAGCCGCAAAGAAGAGGAAACACGTTTTCTTCCCGAGCCTCAGGCAAACCCCTAGATGAGCTCAGACTTACTGCCGGGGTTTGGTCGCTGGGATGCCTGCAGCCGGTTCGGGCCCGCTCCCAGCCATGCGGCAGGGCCCGGCGCCGTGCCGGTGAACGGGGCTGTCAGCGCCACGCTGCAGACTGCGCCTGCCCACGTGGGGACATGTTGCTCATGGCATGCTGCTGAAACACAGCGTGGGAAACGCTGCCCGGGCAGGGGTCTGGCTCCTGCTCCATCCCGGACACCGACACCGCTCTCCCGCAGCACGGCGGGACGGCCGTGCGGTGCCTGCGGAGAGGCGGCAGCACTCGGGCTTTGTCCGGGGTCCCGTCGGTGGGAGCTCGGCAGCGGCTTCTGCGGACCCATGAGCTGCAGGGTGGGACAGAGGGGGCTCGCAGGGCTGGGGGCCCATAGGAGAGTCCCTCCGGGATCGCCGCTCCCCTCCGCGAGCATCCCCTCGGTTCCTCGCCGTGCCGAGGAGGTGATCCCGGGCCGGCCCCGATGGCCCCCACCGGAGCCGCTCTGCCGTGTACGGGTAGGGCCGGGCGGGCGGGTGGCCTCGCTGCCGCCCTGAGCGCGGGGCTCGCCAGGTTCCCTACAGGCATCTCCGGGCCGCTTTCCCTGCGCGCCGGCCGCAGCCGGGGCACTTGGCCCGAGTTTCGGGGCGCTGCTCCCCGGAGGTTCTCGTCGCCGAGGAGGGATCCCCAGACCCTTTTCCCGCCGCCCCACCGGCGGGCGGAGGAGCCCGGGCCCCGGCGTTGCCCCGACGGTTGCTCCCGGCGATGCGCTCCCCGCAGCAGCGAGACCGCCGGGGCCCCCCGAGCCACCTCCCCGCGTTCCGGTACCCCTCGGGCGGCCTTCCGCAGTACCTGGCAGGGCGCAGAGCAGGCAGCAAGCAGCGGCGAGGCGGAGCAGGGCGCGCCGCGTCCCCTCCATGCTGGGCCGATCCGCGCTCGCTCCGCCGGCGGCACCGGGGCGGTGCTGAGGCGGGGAGGGGCGGG
>JASSUY010034469.1:3812-16208 GCA_032466535.1 Forpus xanthops
AGGGCTTGGAGCAAGCTGCTCTATGGAAGGTGTCCCTGCCCGTGGCAGGGGTTGGAGCTGGAGGAGCTTTAAGGTCCTTCCAACCCAAACCATTCCCTATGCTGACTTTAACCTCTTGTTTATAACAAGAGCAGCATTGCCTGTCCCTTCCTGAAAGCAAACTCAAATCTACCGCAGTTTACTGATTGTGTTACACGGACAGCACAATGTCCACAGCTTCCCGGGGCAGCACCTCAGCACCCTCAGAGGGAAGAGCTCCTCCCTTACCCCCACCCTGAACCTCCCCTACGTGACCACCTTCATGGGTCCCATCCGTACCTGCGAGGCCGGTGGAGACGTTGACCTCAGCATACTGCTGCCCCACCAGCGGGCTGAGCCCCGAGACGCCGTTGAGGGCGGCCACACGGATGGTGTAGTTGACGTGGGGCAGGAGGTTGACGAGGGTCACGGTGCGCTCCACCAGCCCCGTCTGCTGTGGCACAAAGCCCACGCTGCTGCCGCACTGCTCGCAGCGGCCCCGCATTGCCGCAGGGCATCGGACACACCACAGGCTGTAGGTGAGGTCGCTCCGACCGCCTGCATCCGCGGGAGCGCTCCATTCCAGCACCAGGGATGACTGCCGCAGGCTGTAGACCAGGTTCCTCGGGGCAGAGGGTGGGCCTGGAAGCAGAAGAGCATCAGAGATAGGTCAGTGGTACCCAGGGTGAAGGGCAAACCGACGGGAGCAGCGGCATGGGCAATGGTGGTACAGCAAGAGCACATGGTTCCAGGTAGCGCAAAGGATGCGTTGATGGGTGCAGCATGGTGGGGACACCAAAGGGAGGATTCCACCGGAGGAATGTGTCTGCACAGCAAGGCACAGCTCACACAGCACCACGTTAGGGACCCCACCATCCATCGGACACCCTTGGGCAAAGCAGGAGGGTTTCTCATCACTGGAGAGCATCCATCACTGGAGAAACCGGAGTCCAATCCAATTAACTAGAGGCCATTTAATTAAAACCTGCCAACTCTATTGACTAAATGACTGTGCTCAAGTTTTATTGGGGTGTCCACAAGCCCGACCTCACGTCTGTCTCACCAGACTGCAGCCTCAGCCTGCGAGCTCTATGGCACAGGGCAGACCCCCAATCCCCCCCCTGCAGCAGCAGTACCACAGTGCAGACAGGACTCCCATGTACCCAGGTGAAGATCCCATGCATGAGTCCTCAGACATTGTCCCTGGCATCCCCTGCTTCTGTGCTGCAGGACAGTCTGGATCCCTATCTCCTTGCTTTACAAAGAGACACTGCAGTGAGACATACGTGTGCAGGAGGCAGATGGTGGGTCTGATGGAGACCTGGAGTAGTTCTTCTGGCACAAACAGAACGTGGAGGCTTCCTCATGCGTAAAGCTGTGCTCAGGGCAGGGAGAGCAGAGAGGGAGACGCGGGGAAAGCTTGTAGAACCCAGGGAGGCAAGCTGAAAAGACAGAGAGAGGGAGCTATGGGAATCACAGAATCCCAGACTTGGGTTGGAAGGGACCTTAAAGCTCCTCCAGCCCCAACCCCTGCCAGGACAGGGACACCTTCCATAGAGCAGCTTGCTCCAAGCCCTGTGTCCAACCTGGCCTTGAGCACTGCCAGCACCTCCCATATGAAGATAGGATGAGAAAGTTGGAGCTGTTCAGCCTGGAGAAGGCTGAGTGGAGACCTCATAGCAGCCTTCCAGTGTCTGAAGGGGGCAAGAGGGATGCTGGGGAGGGACTCTTCATGAGGGACTGTAGTGATAGGACAAGGGGTAACGGGTTCAAACTGAAACAGGGAAGTTTAGATTGGATCTGAGGAAGAAGTTCTTTGCTGTAAGGGTGCTGAGGCACTGGAATGGGTTCCCCAGGAAGTTGTGAATGCTCCATCCCTGGCAGTGTTCAGGGCCAGGTCGGACAGAGCCTTGGGTGGCATGGTTTAGTGGGAGGTATCGCTGCCCACGGCAGAGGGTTGGAACTGAATGATCTTAAGGTCCTTTCCAACCCTGACTGTTCAATGATTCTAAGGAAGAACACCACAAGGTGAATTTAGGGCACGTTTGATGTCTGCATTTCCCTGTATGCTCATGCATCCTTTACCTACCACTGCCCAGTAAACACAACCCTCCAAGCTCCATCCTCTCAGCTCCTGCAAGATCATTGCACCAAGACGAATGTGCCTTTGGTTTGACCCAGAAGGGACATTTGGATGCTGCAGCTCTGCACTGACTTCCCGGCTGGAGGAATGATCAGATGTCAGCAAGGCATGAAGGGAGCTGGAGGCTCTGGAGGGATGTGGGGGATGAGGCGGCTGCAGAAGGATGCAGGATATGGAAAACACATGGGTTTGGGTTTAAGTGTCAGGTGAGCAAAGCAGAAATGACACTGGAGCCATGGCAAGACTCAGCAGCAACCCAAGAAGGAGAGGAATATTGAAAATGGAGAACTTGGAGACCCCATCCAGCACCAGAGCTCCATACACAACCCCAAGTCATGAGTCCACATCAGCAGCAGCTACAGCTTTATCTCTGTGCACTATACACAGTCACTGTGGGCAGCCAGGTACATGCTGAAGTCAACCAGCAGCAGGATAAGTCTGCTTTAAGAGGTCAGACCCAAGCTTCTCTTTGAAAAGCCTTTTGATAGACAAACAACTCGCACCCAGACAAGGATTTGCTCATTACTACGAGCAGCATGCAGCCTCCAAGCAATACCCCTGGTAAGACACCCAGAAGCCACATGAAAGACTTTCCGCTTTACAAACCCAATAAAAAAGGCCTTAAAACTCCATAAAGGAGTCGGCAACAGCTTCAGTTTGACCTTAAAACATCTGAAAAGGAAACAGCCTTTTGTGTGCGTGTGTCTGGCTTTGCTGGTGTCCCCGGCACCAGGGACTGCAGGAGTTTGGCTCAGCTGGATCTCGTGTTTTGCTTGGCTTCTGCATCCTCTTGCTGCGATGCTGCTGTCTCCTACCCCTTCATCAGCTGCCGGAATGTTTAAACTTCATCACTTGTAAAGCTCCTCCATGAGCAGCTCCGTTCGCACGGTCTCTCTCTTATCATCTCTAAGGAGCTGGCTGCTGAGACTCTTCCTTTCCAAGCACATGATGCCAGTGCACTCCACTTCATTAATTTTTAGCGTGCTATAAAACTGGCAGCTACAGCTGTGATCTGAGGACGAAGCACCAGGCACAGCACAGGGCAGAGAGGATCCTTGCTTGAGATGTGAGCATTCAAGGGGAGGTTATTTCACCTACCACAGAGCCCTTGGAACTCAGTGCAGTCACACGTGGGGAGGGACCGCAGCACCGTGGCTGAGGTTTGTACTCCCAATGGTCCCTTTATGCCCTGGAGCTGGCACATGACAGACAGCAGCTTGGTAGAGCTGAGAGCAGCCACGCACAGGAGAGACTTTTCATCTGTAAGAGGCACATTTCAAGAGCTGCCTAAAAGCCCTGCTTTTGTCAGGTAAGATCTTGTGCTGTTGTCACCCAACGCAAGCAAAGCCTGTGGAAAGCAGATTTGGGCTCCTCAAGCCCATTCCAGCCATGCCCAAGTAACAGACAGAGACTTCCCTGTATCTGAGGTTCATTTGGATTAGACATTAGGCAGAAGCTGTTCCCTGTGAGGGTGCTGAGCGCTGGCACAGGGTGCCCAGAGAAGCTGTGGCTGCCCCATCCCTGCTCAAGGCCAGGTTGGACACAGGGCTTGGAGCAAGCTGCTCTATGGAAGGTGTCACTGCTCATGGCAGGGGTTGGAGCTGGTGGAGCTTTAAGGTCCCTTCAACACAAACCAGGCTGGGGTTCCGTGACTCCCCAAGCACTTGAGCATTTCCTCCCAGTTCTGCAGTTGTGACCCAAGAGGTTCAAGAGCCAGGGCTCAGAATCAGCCTTCTTCAAGCAGCTGGAGGCCATGGGAAGATGTGCACCCTGAGAGCAGAGCCAGGATGGGCTTCAGTGCTGCCCATAACTGCCGCAGCTCCAGCTCACCCCTCGCTGCAGGGAGCAGCCCATCTCATCCCTGCATCAAAGCCTCGACGTTGGTGCACGACGCCTGCTCGCATCCTTTGTCAGGCAGAACACAACAGATCAATCTTGCTTACAGACCGGACGGGACCTGAGCACTAAAGCTTGAGCATAGCGCTGCCATTCCTCAGGTTTAAAGGTGAGCCTGACAGCCACATACATGGAAATGGAACTTCTTCAATTAGGAGGAGCTTCGGACCTGCTCCTCATTGTTTTCTAGCTAGAAGTTTACAGGAGTGCCTGCAGAAGGTGAGCTAATAACTGTACAAAACACCTCGATCTGCAGATCCCACAAACACAGGCACCACGACCCCGCATGAGCACATCCCACGAGGAGCCGGTGGGATTGCTGTTAACTCTGCTCCTTGCTTGCCTGCATCTTCCACTTGGGGAGAACAAAAGCACCCCGGCGCATGTGATGCATCATGTGTGCATCTCCGTTTCTTTTCTCAGATAAACTCCCACCCTCTTCCACCTCATCCTACAAGTGTTTTTCTTGGTCCCCAGCTGGTTTCAGTGTCCCTGTGATTTCACAGTGCTCATTTTTGCAGTGGGTACGTGACAGCTCGCAAGAGATCAGGCCATCAATTTATAGACTGAAATCCTCTTTTTTTTCCTATGCTATTTTCTAGGCTGTTCCTCGTCCGCTGGTACTACTGCAACTTAATTATTAAATAATAAAATTCAATAAGCCATTCTCCTAGAGCCAAAGAGAAGCAGCAGGATGGGTCAGACAGATTAATCGCCTCTCTCCAGCTCCATTGTTTCTGCCCACACAAGTTACTCCCTGTTCACCAGGCATGCCTTATTCGTTTCACTGATGGAGAGAGCACGTATTCCCTCCTTGATAGAATACTGTATGCACACATGAGCAAACCAGTAGCAGAACAAGCAGCACTGATCTGTGCTGAAGCTTGGCACATTACCTGGCATGAAGCAGCCATGGGAAAGGTTTTCTCTTTTCAACTCACCCAGCACAGCTCCTCGGACAAGAGCAGATGGCTCTATCAAGAGAAGGAAACGTCCTCTTTCACGCCCAGTCTGTGCCATAGGGAGAGCAGGGGCAATTGAGGATGCAGAGCTGGAAAATGCATGGTTTCCTACTCAGCTGGCACGGGACAGCTTTGGTTCGCCCTCCCCAGCAGTTCAGACATCTCCATCTCACAGTGAAGCCTGCCAGCTAGGTTTTCCTCCAGTGGCTCCCAGGCATAACCTTCCTCTGCAGCCAGGGACTCAGGAGTCACAGCTCCAAGGATGCTGAAACATCTCCTTCACCAGCAAGGATCTCAACATTTTCTAAGCCACAGTGAGCAGTGTGTTCACGTTTTGGCTTCAGAAGTGCCTGATCAAGCAGCAGAAAGGCAGCAGAGCTTGCACAGCTTTACCTTGTTAATCAATGAACAGCGTTTACAAGCGACTCACTAAGCACACCAAGTAGGACAGCCTGACTGCAGGACACAGGCTGTGTAAGCACCAGGGTTGATCGTGGTTCACTGTTCAAGTGAAGCATGGCCAAAATTTCACATGCAGCAGTAAAATGAAGTTATCCATCACTCTGGCAGTACCCACCAGCTGGTCAGCAGCCTTTATGTGCACTTGTGATAGTCAACTGGTGCAGTGATGGGTTTTTCCAGCAATTAAGTGTACCATATTTTTCTTTTTGGAAGCATTAACCCCACTGACAAGCAGGAAACGGGGACAGAATAACCGTATGATTTGCACAAAGTCATCCGAGACAAGCAAGACCAAGAACAGGACTCGGGTCTCTGGAGCATCAGCCAGCACATTGAACACATAACCAGGCAGAAGTTGGCCCATAAGGATCCACAGCTTTGCTCTGCATGTCAGTTTACACATAGGCAAGGGGAAAAAAAATGGCTTTTAACCAAATGAGAGCAAACTGAATCCAATTCCTGAAGCCTTTTGGCTAGGCGCTGCTCCTGCTGGTGTTCTCCCATGGAGCAGTTCAGCTCAGTGCAAAGCTTCCATCCAGACAGCATCCCCCTCCCCATAGATCCACAGCTTCCACATGCACTCTTCCCAAGAGCAGAGCCAAGCAGCACGTCAGGCTGCAATTGGATTGGCAGCAACGCACTTCCCATGGGAAAGACAACATTCCCTAAAAGAGCAGAAATCCGGGGTGAGCAAGCCAAGGTGCCATCCCAGGTTGAAAGGATACTTCCCCTCTGCTACCCGCTCACCTGCAGACCACATACCTATGGCTGCATCCTGGGGAGATGCTGCAGATGTCAAAGGCAAAGGAGTCCAATGGGACTTTCCTACACACATACGTGGTGTTAAAGGGACCTTAAAGCTCCAATCCCCTGCCATGGGCTGGGACAACTTCCACTAGACCAGGTTGCTCCAAGCCCCGTCCAGCCTGGCCTTGTCTGCAGCAACACTGCTCCAGACACATCACATGGTGAAGTAAAACCAAAAACCCATTTCCTGCAGCTTACAAGTGTCTTCTAATCAAAAAGTTCATCACTTTGCAAAGAGGAAGGGGCTGAGATCTAAGTAAATACTGAAGCTTAGCATGAAATATTAAGAGAATGAACACAGATGGAAGATTAAATACTAGGCTGAAATTGCTTTGTGTCACAGATTTAGGAATAAAGCTACTTAACTCAGGCAACTTAACATTAATGTTAATAGAAAATCAGACAAAACTGATCAAAATACCTCCTGCCCATCTCATAGCTGGGAAAAATGAGTTACACAGGTCCAGCTGTGACCGTGCTGCAGGGTCGAGGGGACAGAAGGGGCACACAGCACAGCCACAGCTCGGTATGAGCACACTCGCACCAACATCATGCCCGGTAAAGACTATGGCCTTGGGTCAACTCCTCCAGGCACCAGCAGGACAAACCCCTCACTGGCTGTGGAAGGCATTTGCTGTCTCAAAAGAGAGCTCCAGCAATGCCCTTGTAGCCACACTCATCCCTCCTTGTTGCCTGTTATTGTCTTCATATCAGAGTTTGTTTTCAACCCCTTCTGCTTCTACTCTTCACGCTTCTGATGGGTTCTATCTTGCTTTTCCCCTCCTCAAACTGTCTCAGGTCAGCTTCTTGACCCCAAACCGTGCAGAAGATAGCTCTGAAGGAAGGAAAAACAACCCCACGAAGGACACTGCCTGCGTTAGCACTATTGAGCTTCCCCATGCTGCTGAACTCCTGCAGATAGCACGAGAGCCGCGTGCGTGCCAGCGTGAATCAATAACGCCTGCACTTTCCCTCAGAACGCCTATACAGTCATTTATAATTAACACTACAACTCGGTTGTCTTCCAAAATCAATTCCTTTCCATTTTTTTGCCATGGAATTGTATTTGACAAAGTTCATCTGCTTTTAATGCGTGTTAATTTGCTCTGCTGAAGTAGGCATTCATAAAAACACTGGTTAGGAAAGCCAGCAGCTCAGGGAAACTAACAGCCACGCTGAGGGGGTGCTGCAGCAAGAACGGGTCAAGGCATCCCAGCAGGGCCACAGTCCCTCCTGGCAAAGGACAGACTTGGAGCACTGAGCTTTTAGATTTGCATCCAACCTTCTCCTAGCAATGGTCAAACGTGCCATTGCAACCATCAAAATAGGACGACAAAGGTCTGTATCATATTTATGAAGGCCTTATCTAAGCTGGGGTCCAAACTGGAGACCACCATTCCCCACAGGCAGGTCTGTCTGTTGCTCCTCTGCCCAAAACAGGCAGGATGCAGAGCATCTCCCTTCCCACTCATCCCCCCCCAGGGGTCCTTCCTTCCAACACACAGCCCATACTTGAGGTATTGGTCCACAAGTATGCATCGTACCCCAGCAGCACAGAATAGATGTGTATGTGCCTGTCATTAAGGTACCTTGAGGCACACTAAAGGTGCACACGCCATGCACTGCATCGATATCCATTTCTCATGTCCCTGCAAACTCACCATCATCAGTCCTATAAAATATGAAGTTGTTCTCAATGTGTCTCTCGGGAGCTATTGCTGCTGACCCCTCCCTGGACCAGGCTGGCACATCCAGTCTCCATTCATCTTAATTCCATTATCAAGCCAAGCAAGTCACTATTTATTATGTTCCAAACATTTCATCAACGCCTAAGAGGAGAGGTGCTTCCTGCCAGCACAGCAGGAGGAGGGACAGGGCAGCAGGCCCAAGGAGGAACAGAAATTCAGCACTGGAATGGATATCCTGGAAGGACGGCTGTCAGGGAATGTATGTGGACAAGGACAAGTTGCCCCAAACCAGACGGGGCATCTTGTACAAAACACACCTACAAAACATAGATTCAGTGGTGTATTGAGCTGGTCAAAGAGCCTCGTCAACAGATGTCCTTGGGTAATAGAGAGGCTCCTGTCTTCCCCTTCCACGCTGGCTTTGCAATCTTGCCTTGTCTTATTGCAAAAGCTGTAATCAATACTTTGCAGGCAGGGAGCAACGCTGTTACAGAGCCCCATGGCAAGCAAGGGAAAGAAATCATGTCCAATCTCCGTGCCTGAGCAAGAGGGACAAAGTCAGCGCGAAGGAGCGATCAATACGAGCACTGCATCGGGTCTCCAGCTCTTCCTACCTTGGTTCCTTGCCTGCCAGGATGGGCATCTCAGGCTGCACCACTTGAGAGAAACCAAAAGCATCTTGTCCTCTAACATCTTTTGTAGATTCAATAATGGGTTTGCAGTAACATTCCTCAGCAGCCCACATTCCAGCACATTCCCAGCATCTCCAAAACCCTTAGGACAATGCTTCTCTATAATTTTGCCTTGTTTAATGATTTGAAGAGCATTGAAATGAAAACCTACGTCCAGAGGCTAAATCTTTGTGCATCTCCAACAATGAGCTCTTAACAGCTGAAAATTAAATTCACTGATTTAACCTAAAAGCAAATTAAATAACCAAGAATCTTGAAATATATAAAAGAATACATCTGCTTGAATTCAGTGCTATGGCAGAACCTCATGGCTATTTATGCTGGAACGCTCCTCAAGGACACATTAAAGCAGGCACATCCACTGAGCCAACTGCAATTAACTGGTGTCTCTTCCAGCTCCTCAAATGATTCCCTGTGAAGGACTGACTGACCTGCATCCCCAACGCACCCGGTCCAGCCAAATGCTTCATCTCACCCAAACTCAGCTTCCCCTATATTACAACACAATAGCCATGTCCATCTAGCAGCCAGGTATCTATAACCTTAATTCTGACCCGAATTTGGCAAATAAATGGTGCTGCTTGTAATTTTCTCAGTAGTTTGCTCTAAAATTAAGTGTCATCGAGTAATTTGTGGCTGGCTCTGCCACAATTTCCATGGCCATAATTATTTCAGACACACCATAAAACAGCAATATAATAGGCGATCCCAAATAATAAATACCTCCAAGTTTGATCATTACTCCTAAAAGAGACTGAAGAGAGAGCATATTTTACAGGGGGGGTCATAGGCATGACTGATGGAAAGCGGCATCTACCAGAAGACATCACGGCTACCACAGAAGCTACTGCTAATGGATGGATGGAGGTGGATGCTCCACATTAATTTAGTACAAAGCTCTCTATGCCTTCCAATTGTCAACCTGCCCAGGTCACAAAGGTGCTCCAGACACATCCCGCTAGAACACAGATGCAAGAGGGGAAAGCCAAACCATAACTCATAACGCAAACTGAAGTAGGAATTTCCTCCATGATTTACTCCCACTTGATGCGCAGCCCCATTTCCCACCCCACAAGTACCCCATGAAGCCACGGCATGCCTAACTTCAGCCCTGACTAGTGCTGCTGAACCTGCACATCAGCACCGGCCCTGCTGTGTCTGTCTGCGGGATGCTGGTGGCTGCATCAGTGATGAAAGCAAAAGCTGGTGCTTTGTGCAATTTAGAGAATCCCAGGAGGAAAAATAAACTTATTATGCATAATACTCAAGCATCACTCAGAAGATAAAATAACCTCCAGAAGCACATACAGGTTTGTAAGCTAACCTATAAAAGATGAAACAAATCAAAAGCCCCAGGTGCTGTACATTTGGATCCATCATTTTTTGTACTTAAACAGGAAAGCAGACCTCAGGCTTCAGGAGGTACCTTCCCACTAACTGACAAAATACTGTCATTTAATTGCCTAAATTTCTCTAACTTTCAATTGAACTACTTATTTTCCACCTAAGGACACTGTAGCAACAAAATGCCTCGGTGGGACACAAGCAACACAGAGGAAAGCATCACATCAATACCATTTCCCACTCCTTTCCCAAACTTTAGGCCAGCAAGAGCAAGCCTGGCCATACAGAACACATACACACACTCAGTCCCCAAAAGCATCTTCCAGAAGGATACAGCCTGCTCAGCAACCCTCCAGCTTCCCCGGTCATCAGATGCTTTCCTTCCTCCCTCTCACACCCACCAAGCCCCAGCAGGAGCATCACTGCCCGCTGGCCCCTCGCAGCAGCGAGCTGCTGACATGCAAGGCAGCCGTGCAGCCCTTGAGACTTGCAAGGACAGCAGCCTCGCTCAGAGCTCGCTGTCATTAAGAGAAAGATGGTGTCAGGAGCTCTCAGGGCCAGGCCACCGCTTTGGGGTTTCCTTTTTTTCTGGTTTGAAAGCTGATGTCTGCAAATTCAGTGGCAGAGGAAAGGCACCGGCACAGCCAGGCTCAGGCAGGAGGATGCTGACATGCACTGCTGCTGCCCACAGCCCCCTGCACACCCAACCCATGCACTGGTGGCTTCCAAAGCAGAAGCTCAGCCCAAGCACACGTTCCTTTGCCAAAGCAGCCTGGGGCTCCTGCCTTTACCACAAACCCTTCTCTACCTCCATCTCTCACTGTGGACACAGGAACGGATCCATTGATTTCCCTCTCCCAAGGAAGAGAAGAGACAAACGCTGCTGTCGGGTACCACAGCCAGGCAAAGGCACACATTGGAGCAGTCTATGATGGATGTAAAATGAATGAGTGGTGAGTCTACGGATGAGTGCAAAATGAATGGGTCCAACACCAGCGTGACCTCTCTCCCCACACTCAACTTATGATGTGGAGAAGCAACAAGGCAAGCACTAAAAGGGGAGGTACCAGAGGACACAGATGGGAAGATTGGGTTTTTTAAAAGCAAGTGCTTTCTCTATTGTGACCAAGTGTACGTCCAAGTAATAGCTGGCAGCAGTGAAGAAACTACTGTTTCGCGCTATTTACAGCTGTGGGGCTTTGTCATCAAACCTCCTACTCACACCAGGCAGGATGATCTTCTCAAAAGCTTTGCTTATCAGTTGCTTCCCCTGTAATTCCAGAAATCAAGCACAGGAAAGATGTTATTGGCATGCCTGAGATCTGTAGCAAGGCACAATCTGCTACGAGAGGAGCGCTCTCACTGCTCACTGGCGCTAGGACAAGAAGTTATAAGCTTAAGTGACTGCAAGGGTGATTTGTGTTAGACATAAACCCAGGCAGGCAGCAAAGGCATCACTGGAGGGCTTTGAGAGAAGGATGAATTGATCCAGAGGAGACCTACAGCACCCAAGAGTCCATCCACAGCGGCAGAAGCGAAGGGAGCAGCCTGGCCTCTACATGGGCACAGTCCTGTATGGAATTACCAGGGGGTGAGGCTGAAAACAGGTTAGGAGAAGAGCAGCAGCAAAGAGCCAGCACAGAACCCAGACTGCACTGTCTCCTCATTAACAGAAACAATTAGAAGCTGCCATAAAGCATAATTATACTACACACAGTGTTAGATTCATCATCTGGTTGCAGCCATTAATAAGAGAGCTCCGGCTGATGAGCACAGAGAACTTGCAGTCCGCTGTCCTTCATTTTTCAGCAGACCACTGACGAATCCCCCAGTAGATCAGAAAAGCCATTTCTTGCCTAATGCAGTGTCAAGCGTGCACTACATCCTATACCACGAGCAGCTCCCATTAGCAAAGATTGCTTTCTTCTCATTAGCGTGACTTGTGCCTTTCATCTTATCCCAGTGTTTCCAGAGCAGCAGCCACACCAGCCTGTTTTGTAAAGCCCCAAAGTCCTTCACGCAGACATTGCAGGGATGAGCCCAGTACAGACTGAAACCAGGCCTAGTGGAAGGGGTCCATGCCCATGGCAGGGCGGTGGAACTAGATGATACCCATTATTTAGATTAGAATGAAACACAGAATCACATAATTATGGAATCCCAGGCAGGAAGAGACCTTAAGCATCATATGGTCCAACCTATCTAGGTAAAGTATGACCAAGACTAGATGGACCAGTCACCTGTACAGCTGAATCATAGGAACCTAGAGTGGTTTGGGTTGGAAGAGACCTTAAAGCTCATCCAGACCCAACCCCTGCCATGGGCAGGGACACCTTCCATAGAGCAGCTTGCTCCAAGCCCTGTGTCCAACCTGGCCTTGAACA
>JASSUY010034470.1:0-15032 GCA_032466535.1 Forpus xanthops
TGGGGGTGGGACCTAGCTTATTCATTGGAGCGCCTTTTTGGGGGGGGTCTTGTTTTCTAGTTTTGTTTTTTAAACAAATGCAGTACTTTTGACTGCAGCCTACAAAATGTCTCTCTTCTCAAGTACCTTTATAGAATGTCAATCTGTTTGATTAGAAACAGTACTCTTTTAATAGCCTGGTGCCTACAGAAAAAGGGTAAGCATGCCCTGGCAAATAAGGAAATATGTTCAGTATCTAATAATTTCACTCCAAAGAAAGTTAAGCCAGTAAGTATACAAATCACTTGGCACTGTTTTTTCCTTTTGAAGTATAGCTTGTATTCTGAGCAGTGGACTGGCAACTGTTGAGAGCAGTATCCTCCCATCAAATAATAAATAAATAGGAACTGTCTCATTTCCAGTCACCAATATATATCAAGCCACTCCTAGGTCTTATACGTTAAATCATTAGCTGCTCTTTTGAGAGTGTCAATACCATTGCTGTCACTTCCATAGAATCATATAAGAGTTAAGGTTGGAAAGGACTTTAAGATACTAGAATCATAGAATAGTTAAGGTTGGAAAGGACCAGTTCCAGCCCCCCTGCCATGGGCAGGGACACCTCACACTAAACCGTGTCACCTAAGGCTCTGTCCAACTTGGCCTTGAACACCATGGTATACCTTACAAAAGTTTTATGTTTTGCTAGTAAACAGGAGATGTGTGAAAGAGGTTAAAGTTAGAATAATAAAATTCTGCGTTCAGTGAAGACATCTGTCTGTATGAATATCTGAAGTGCAAGAAGTTTTGCTTAGATAACTTCATCTCATTACTTGAGATAAAGGATTTTAGAGGGATTGTACAGGAGAAGTTCACTCATAGGTGTCTGCTATAGCTCATTTAAAGTCATCTGTATTTTCTTGAGTGATCCTTGTTCTTCCACAGGAAGTAGTTTGCATCTCATTTCTTTATGCTTCAAGCAAAGGCTTTGCTGGGGCTTTATATTGTTTCTGTGACTAAAGTGAGCTTCTAGTCTGTAGAAGAGACATGAACATGTTCTGGAGCACCTCTACTATGAAGACAGGCTGAGAGAGCTAGGCTTGTTCAGGCTGGAGAAGAGAAGGCTCCAGGGAGACCTTAGAGCAGCTTCCAGTGCCAAAAGGGGCCTGCATGAAATCCAAAGAGTGAGTTTTTATAAGGGAGTATAGTGATAGGATAAGGGGGAACAGCTTGAAACTGAAAGTGTTTAGATTATTATCTAATTTAAATTAGGTATTAGGAAAACTTCTTTTTTATGAGGTGGTGAGGCACTGGCACAGGTTGCCCAGAGTTGTGGATGCCCCATCCCTGGAAGTGTTCAAGGCCAGGTTGGATGGGACTTTGAGCAACCTGCTCTAGTGGAAGGTGTCTCTGCTTGTAGCATGGTGATTGGAACCAGGTGATCTGTAAGGTCCCTTCCAACCCAAACTGTTCTATGATTCAGCAATCCAGCTCTTTAAAGAATTGCTAAATTCTGTCATAAATGAGCTAGTCATGTAAATGGTTGAGGGTCATGAATTGAGCCCACAAAAGAGTTCTAGAAAGACATAAGATCAGAAAATTTGGGCTGGGATTTTGTGCTTAAGTGCTGTCTATCTCCTAACTCATTAGTTAAATGGAAGTGGTTAGATTTTGCAAAACATTTAGGGTACCAATAAACGCCTTTGAAATGAATGGAGATGGAGAGAGGGTACTAAGTTGTATTTGGTTAGGTACTTAGATGTGGGCATACAAGTCTAGATTTGGAGTTTGTAAATATTCACTTGTTTTGAAGATAACAAAAAAATCACCTGCATTTTAAATGGTTAGGAAACCCTTCATATGTATTTCTGCATGAAAATCCATCATCTTCTGGGTTATTTGCTACCTCTTGCATATCTCAGTGAAATCATGTGATATAAGCAATTTTATCTCTGTCACATTTTACATGTGCCCTGTATTTCATTTAATCTCTGTCCTAGCTTCAGTCTGTTTCCTTTCCATTGTAGAGGAGGTTGTGTGAGAATACGTGTGCATAGAAGGATTGGTCTCTATGAGAACTGTATTTGACAGCTGGAGAAATGAAAATAAATGTGTGGAACAAGGTAAAATTGAAAAAAAATAAAAATTATCTTTCAGACCATTGCCCTTGCAGAAGCTAGTAAATGCTCCACAGTAAATTCAGTTATCTTAAAAAGTGCTGTGCAAAATCAGGAATTCAGTTACACAACTGAAACATGCAGCAAAAGGCTTTGGTTCTTCCAGCTCAGTCTTACCTTTGGAGGCACTGCTATGCTGTTCTTGCTGTACCAGAGGGAAATAAAGCATTTAATATATGAAATCTTTTTCTATACTTTTTTATATATATATATTTCTTTATGCCAAACAAAACTAAGATTAATGGTGCAAATCAGCTTCATGAAATTGAGGCTGAAATAACAATACTTTATTTTTCAAGTGTCTGGTAGATATTCATTGAAACATATTTGGAATATATTGCCCTTGTGAAACTTATTAGAAACTGATAATTTGTGAAAGTTTGCACTCTTAAGCAGATGGAATAAATGTAGCAGAATTGTTGGAAGAGAGCTTCATCTGAAGATTTCTTTTCTATATGCTGTGAATGATCCGACATTTGCCCTAAGAACTGGGTTTTTTGGCATACCAAATATTTCCTGAATGACACTGCATGTTAACTTGAAAGTTTTGCCTGAACCATAGCCTGAGCAGTTAATGACAGATATGATGTTGAATGAAAGAGCATCTCACAAGTAAAAAATGCATCTTGAGGGGGAAGGAGGCAGAGGGCAAATGAAATGCCAGGCAAAACCAAAGATCTTGGGAGTGTCATTTATCCTCTGCGTGCACTCAGAATGTAAGAGGCAGACCTTTCATGGAGAATTGAACCCCGAGGCAGCAGAAGCCCCAGAAGGAGCTGCCTTCATCACTAATTAAACAATTACGTCCTTAAACATTTTTCAAGCCTGTAATAATTTTCTACTGCAAGGTCTCTCTGTCCAGCTGGAGCTTTCTAGCATTCTGCATCCACTCAGAGCCTTGTTTGAAGTCTGACACTGTGTTGTCGAAGAGCAGACTATGCTATCCAAGCCTAGAAGCACAAGCTTGCAAATGTTGAGCATTTTAATGACAAAGCTCCTCTGTGGCCATCTTCAAACTTATTTTCTGTAAGGGTAAAATTTCATCTTGGGCTGTTAGTGTCATGTATGTCGTGTAGAAAGCCTGATGTTTGCTAGAGAGCTGCTGTTCTAAGGCTGCTGTGCTAAGGCTTTCCAAAAGCTTTTCCCTTTTATATGTGCAGCAGTGCAGGCATGCTTGGGAGTGCCAGATGGCCTGCAGTAATTTGTGTGACACATGACCTGCCTCAGTTGCACGGAGGGCCATTTTAGCTGCTGGTAGTATCTTAGGAGTGCAGAGCTAAGGCTGCATTGCCATCTTTGCTTACGTTCCCGAGACTATGTGGGTTTTGCTGTGCCTCCAAGAGAGCACACAGCCCCATCCCTTGGTGGATAATGATTTGATCTTATTTTACTTCCCAGCAGTTTTGCTGCAGGAGTGTTAAATGCAGGTTAGACAAGATACTAGATCCTTCTAGTGACTCATTTAGTCCCTTTCTTCTTCCCAGCTGGTCTAGGTCATACACAGCTGTGAGAACATTAGCTCTGAAATTGTGAGCAGCAGACACTTTATATGCGGTGATGCATTCCTTTATATCTCATGGCCCACATGGTGATGGCTTCTAAATCCCTTATCATAACTGCCTCAGGCTGCAAACAGCTTTTTTTATACCAGCTGATGCAAAGATGACATTTCTTGAGCTGAGGGAATTTAATGTGATTGTGCTGTTCTCCAGGCCTCCAAGGATTATGATGTGGCTTCCATTCATCACAAATACAGGACTTTTTAGTGGCTTTTTCTAATTCCTGGATAGGAATCATGAAACTTTTTGGGAATAGTATTGTTCACAAGTAACTGGTGACAATTACACAGAAGTGTTCTATTGAGCTATTTTCTGAGTTATTCTACAAGAAGGGGAAAATGAATAAATGTGCCTGCTGGTATGTGTTTTGCCATTTTTGAATGATACAGCACCTGGTAGCTTCACAAATGTATGTGAAACCTTTCTTCTTTAATTGACTCTCTTTTACTGTTTGTCTTAGTTGATTTTCAGTTCAGTAATGTTTGTTTTCACGCTAATGGTGCCTTTTTTCAACTCACGGATGCACAGTACAGGAAATTTAGTGGGGTCTTACCCTGCTGTGTGGTGTGCTCATAAGCATGACTCCTTGTTCACTGAGATGTGAAGAGGATTGTGTGTGATTAGGACAGCTTGCATTTGCAGAAGAAGCAGAAGTCAAACCCAAGACATATTTTACCTGATCTCATGCATCTGTGATTATTTTTTTAAGGGTTTCAATCAAATGCTGCTTGACTAGTTCAGAACAAATGTGGATCCAACCTGCTTGCAGAAACTCCTGGTCTAGCAAGCATCCTATATCAGAAACTTGTGGTTTTCTCATGCAAACAATGTTTTTAATGCATTGGAATGCATCACCTTTAGTGACTTCCATCCCTTCAGACAAGACATCTGATGTCCTGAGGGTCCAGGTCAAGAGTAATTGCCGCCACATCACATTCCAGTTTACATGAAGATGAGCAGTCTTAAAACAGTTATTCTTTTCCCTTATTATTCATCCTATTAGCAAAATGCTATATGTCTCAAGTCTCCTTTATAGCATATTAGGTTTCAGAAATGTTTCTGGGAGCAGAGCTGGGTATGAATGTTCTTAATAGCATGGCACACTGAAGGGACAGTGTTTCACACTGTTGATGGTCCTAAAGCTGATTGAAGATTGTCTTAGAGCACATCAAAAGGGCTGTGTGTCCGTGTGGATGCCTAGCTCTTGTATCTCCTTACTTCTTCTCTACTGTTCCTGTCTGTATGGGATATTTGTTCTAGTAATGTTTCAAAAGCATTGCAGTGTCACCAAACCCATGTGAGGACGGTCAGACACTTTACTTGGGAGAATTGATTCTCTTTGTTGTGTACATTTGATTTGTTTCAGTTACCTTATTCTTTAATCTACATGAGAGACACTGTCATGAAAACAGCATTGCTGTTTTAAAAGGCTCATGTTTTCCTGTACTCTAGTTTGAAAACTGCCTATGTCATAGCACTTACTTTGCTGTGGAAAGTTTATGATATTATGAATTGAAGGATTATCACTTCATCTATGTAGCTGGTTACAAGAACATAGGAACTTGAAAACAAAAATAGCGCTTTAAACGGATTTCTGTAGGGGAGGGGAAAATGGGGAAGGTCTCACTGATACTTTGTTTTGTTACTGTTGTAGTGAGGGAAAATTACTTGCCCAAAACATTCATGAATAAAAAAGGAGTGAATAATGAAAAGCAAACTTCTAAGCATACTACTTACTAAACTACAGGTAGTTCTTTGGTTACTGTATTGGCCCAGCCTTATTTGGGAGATACATGCACTTTTTTACTAGGTCTGGAAACTTAATTTTCACAATGGTGAATCCAATTAACAAAGTAGAAAAAACTGGGTTTCCTCTGCTTTAAATACTTGTGTGCTTTCTTTTTTTCTAATGTTTGCTGTTGTTCAGTTACTCTATCTTGAAGTTAGCATTCTTAGAGCAACAGCTTTCTTATTCTCCTCCTGGTCTTTAATTTATTGTAGCTTCTCTGTCTCCCACTTGTCTCATTTCCACATTGTAAACTTTATTTTTACCTTCTTTCTTTTATTTCCAACTTAATTCCTTAGCACACCTATTTCTGTGTATCCCCTCTCTGTATATCATAGGGGTTGGAGAGAGGAGAGTTGAATGGCAGGAATATAATTAAGCACTTGATTCACAGAGAACCTGTTACCAATTTTAAAACACAGCAGATTCTTTTTTGGGGTATCTTAGACTGCATGGCCACAGTGTAGTTTTGCATTATCACTTGCAATGCATTTGAAAATGCCTGTAATGTCCAGAGAGAGTATAGTATCTTAGAAGCTCTTAGTAAATTTAAATTTAAATACTCTTACAAGCAAATGGATTAACTTAGATTAGCTGGGTCTGGAGGAAAGGGGACAACTTTGCTGTTCCTTCTGTTTTCTGGATGTGAAAAGTATAGCTAATGCTCACAGGAGATGGAAACTGAAATAATCTCTCTGGAAGTGCAGCAGATTAGAGTTTGTAATCATATTTCTGCAGTAGAATACATATTTCATCCTTCGGGTGCCATGTGCCCGCAGAGATCATTTGATAGACAAACTTGTGTCTCAGGCCAGGGTGCAGCTCTTGGTCCCCACCCTGAGCTTGTGTGTTTCAGTACTGGCAGAACTAATATTTATACCTTTCTGTAGACGAAAGCATTTTGTACGAGCAGTAAAACCAGAGGAAGACAAAGAATGCTATCTGCTTCATCCACTAAGTGAGAAAATGAAAGAAACAGACAAACCCCGAACAAAAAAAATCCCCATTGATTCTAATGACCGTCACGATACAGGAGATAATTGAACTGATGGCACCCCCCATGTATTTGTGACAATAGCATGGACTTTCTGAATCTACAGTGATAAAACAAATGCTTGCTGCAAGGGAAGGAGGAGTTTGTTTTAATTCCTGAGGACCCACCTGCTGGATAAAGGTGTGGAGGAAGAGTTGTTTTTTTTTTCTTGCAGAAAAGGAGAGATGCAATGGGGGGAGGATTTGGGTCCAGCAGTTGTCTGGAGGAAGGTGACAAACCACAAAATTTCCTTTTCCACTTTAAGGCCTAGTGGTAAGTTAGTATTGCACCAATGTATGTTTGGTGTGTATGTATATATATATAGTGCCCTGAACAGTTTTTAATGACTGACTGACTTCTGTATGAGACAGTAAGAAGTGAAGAAGGGCTCAAGAACTACAAGCTTAGCAATTGTGGTCTGCTTTCTTTTTGCGTTTTGCCTGTTCAGGGATGCTGGGTCACAAATAATTGATTTCTTTTTTTCCTTTTTAATTGGGAAGTGGGGAAACTGTGGCCCATGACTGTACTGATTTGTGAGGAGTAAGGGAAAGCTCTGTTTGGTTTAAATCTAATCTCAGCTTTGAAACAAAAATATTTTTTTAGGGAAAAATTAAATAAAAGGCCAGATTTGAGGCTGGTTTCCAGTGTCTGTTAAAGCTTTAAAAAAAGCAAAGCATACGGTCTCACAGCCTTTGGTAAGTCTGTCCATATTAATTCAGGTTTCATCAAGATTAGGGCTTTTTCAAAGTTACAGAATTAACTTGAGTGGTTAGTGTGCAGCATTGGCAAAGACAAGGTGATGGGATTTTGCTGCTTATTCATGGAAAAGCTTGCCTGCCTATCCCCATTCCCTCCAGGCTCTTTGTCTTCCATTCATTTTTATACTTAGCATAGCAAAAATCATCAGAGGGCAAGGCTGGGTCTTCCCTTCTAAAACCAGAAAGTATTGCTTAAAAAGAAAATGTGCTGAAAGTTCACAGCCTTTCTAGCTCGTTAGTAATTGTGCATTTTGTTAGGGTTTTTTCTTAGGCTACGTTGTTCTGGTGCTGGTCAGTCACGCCTGAAAAGATAGAGTTCAACACTGTGCTGAAACTCATTAATGTCACAGTAGTCTTTTGTTCTGCAAACTTGCCTCATCAGGAATAAGTAATTCTACATCACTTTGCTGCGTTAATGTGCTCAGATTTCCCTATTTTGGAGCAGAAGTAATATTTTCCTTTTTTTTCCCATATATTTTCTCATGTTTTTCCTAATAAAATTAATGTAATTGAATCAAATAGATTTTAACATTAATATTTGTATTTTGTTTGTGAATCAGGGATGTTTTTCATTGCAGAGAGGATTCCATTTTGTGAATGGCGAGTGTTTAACATGACTGAGAACAGCTGTACTGGCTTCCTCTTCCCTGAGAGTAGGTTGTGTGGTTTCTTATGTGGAAGCCTATGAAGTTTTTCTTTTTAGGTACCAATGTTAATGTACATTTGCATTAAAGAAGGAAAGGTTGCTACAAAGAGTTTGTTATTTGCTTTTAATAGGTTTCCATTTCCAGTGGCTCTGAGAAATTTCTACCTTATGGCTCCACTGGGCTTCATAAAGAATGTTCAGCTGTTGACTGCATCCTAGGATTTTCAGGGGGCATTTGAAATTAAGGTCCAAGACCATCAACTTTGAGGATGCATTTGCAGTGTGCTATAGATGCTGAGGAGTTACCTTTGGATACTTGTTCAAGCTAAAGGACAGTGGTTTCATCATCCCATCCAGATAATGGAGAAAATGCTCAACAGGAGGTGCTGGTGTTATTTGCATATGTTTAGTTAAGAGCATAGTGTAGGGTAAGAGGCACTCTGAAAACTAGGGACTGGTTTTGAAAAATGCATAAAAAGACATCTGCTTCAGCAGAAGACTGTTTCCAGCAATTTTGTGGGACTTTCGCAGTCTTTAACTTTTACTGAAAAAAGAGCACATAATGGACATAGACTCTTCAAGGTGCTCCTCTTTGCCCACCTGCATCACCTGTTCCTTGCCCAGCTCTGCCCTGCTGTTGTCTTCTCTGTGAGCTGATATAATGCAAGCCTCAACCTCTCTTAGTTGTGAAGAAAGAACTATGTAAAGAGAGGGAGGGATACTCAAGGTTGTGTGTCATCTCTGGGTCCATGGTATTAAGCTTTTGCTCTCTTACCAGGTCCCCTTGGTGGCTGCATATAAATGAATATACATAGTGAGAAAGACCTGCTCCTTTCTGAACTTGGCAGGAAAATTGTTCAGAGGTGGATCTGTATCTTCCTACTGCTGCAGGTTTTGAGTGCATTCCTGAAGACAAGACTTGAAACCAGTTTGTGCATTTCTTGGAAGCTTTGTTGTCTCTCTTGAGCAGGATTGCCATCAACAGTAGTAACATAGAGCATCAAATAAGATGAGAATGGAAATCTAATGTCATCTGCCTGTTGTCCAGAAGTGCTGCTAAATCCTCCTGTCCTGTGTTTGGATGATACTTTGCAGAAAGCGCTGACTGGCCAATTAGACACAAGCATCATGATAATTAAAGAAGCAGAAATAAAGTATCACCACCTACATAGCATGAGTATGAAGATGCAGGATAGCTCTGTCTTGCACTCAACTGGGACAGTTTTTCCCAATGGCATTTGGAAGCATTCATTACTTATTGTACTTACTGCTAGGAATGTGCTGTACCATTTTGGGAAGGCACGCAGGTCCCAGCAATTCAGAATGTGCTGTCAGCAGTGCAGGCTTCATTGTAGCTAACAGGATCCAGCTAGGGAGGATCTGTAGACGCCGGTCTTTTTGAGCCAGAACAGGATCTGGCTCCTGACTTTATTTGACCCTGCAGCTACAGTAGGTCATATCATGCCTTTGGACATTTCAGAGGAACTCTGTAAGAGCACGGCTATTGACATCATGGTTTGGCAAACACTCATTTTTCCAGGTGTGTCTTCCTGGTCACAGAGGTTGAATTTCAAGGTACATTTTCACATCATAACAATATGTAAGCTCTCTCAATTGTGTCTCTTCTAAAAGGGCATTCCTTTGTCCTGTTGTTTTCAATCGTTATGTATGCTTAATTTCTGCTCAGTCAGTAGTACAAAGAACAATTCACATTCCCAAATTCACTTGACAGTGAAAGTCTAAATCTGGTGGGTTTTTTTTTTTCTTTTCTTTTCTTTTTTTTTTCCTTTTTTTTTTTTTTCAGAGAGGGGAGTGTATTATAACTGTTGGATCTTATATCAGAGAACAGAATGAAAATGAGAGGAGAATTGAAAATTCCTTCTATATGCTTCCTAACTCGTGTGGTCAGAGACTATAATAAACAGAGATCAGGCTTGTTATTCTAATTGCTCTGTGATAATGCATTCTTCTATTGGTATAAATAGCCGTTGCTGCTACTGCAGCAGAGTGGATTTGTGGCAGCTGAGAATGTGGCCTCAATGGAAATGCTGTGCTTTCATCCTGTGGCATACTTTTGGAAACAAATGCATTTTCTTGGATTTAGAACTGGCTTTGACTTTGAAAGTTGCTGAATTGCTTCAGTTTCAGTGGAAGTCACTAGAATCCTTTGTGGGAATCTCACAAAGGTATTTAAGCTTGTGCAGCAGCTCAGCTGTTTGAACAGAGCTTAGATGAATACATAGATCTTGAGATGCATGCTTTCCAAAATGAGGGCCTAATTCATGCCTCTCCTTTAAATCTGATTTCGTATCAAATATTAAATAGTGCAGAAAAAAAAATGATCTTATTCCAGCAATTCCCATCCAGTCAAAAACCCCTAAACACCCTGATCCAACTGTTTAATGACATTGTGGGACATTGCTGTTATTGCAGGAGCCAAAGGCAAGCAGGATGCAGACTGAGTTATCAGAGTTAGTACCAAACTTGAAGGTGCTTTATCAGATTATGAATGAGGTGAATGATAAACAAGGATTTAGAAGCTGGCTTTATGTGGACAGCTTATTAAGAAGAATTCCCTGGTAACTTTCTCCTCATCTATCAAAGTTAAGTTTTTTACTTTTAGAATAGATTATTTGTAATAGATGTTTCAGTGGAGGTAAGGGCAGGGGACCATTACTCTCTTCCTTTTTTTAAAGACAAATAAATAGCCCTGAAAACAGGTACTAAATTTTCACATTGTAGATTAGGCAATGCAGTAAAAATAAATTGTAGAGTAAATGTAGGGCAAAATTGAGCAGTAAATTCTTACTACAAGGTACATTCCTTCTTCCCTTGTAAATTACTTAATTTTTTGCATTTGACATGTCAGTCCTATTTCCGCATCCACCTTGCATTAAGAATCAAAGTAAAAACCATCAGCTGCAGCAGTCTATCATTTTGTGTTTCCAGTGGAGATAATTTAAGTATAACACAGTGACATTGAATATTGATAGAAAGATGACAGGCCATGATTAAAGTTTTGTTCTGGGTAAAATAAATGGGTAGTGGATTGATTAGAAAACAGCAAAAATATTCTTTGGTATTATATGGTATTGTTTTTTATAGCACTAATCAAATGTCCATTGTTGTTTTTAAGCACTAGAAAAATGATTCTTCCTCCTTGTTTTGAATAGGCCCTTCAGGAAAGAAAAGGCAGACATAAAATATGTACATTTCATACAAAATACAAGGTGGTAGTTCAGACCTCAAGACACTGATATCAGGTTTTATTCCTATAGGCAAGAGAAAGATGTCATGATTATTAGATTGGTTTTAGATTTTAGTTTCGATTCTAATCCTACAGTATCTGGGATGCAGTAAGTAACGTTTTACTGAGTGGAAGAATTTGAGGATGATGAGTGCAGCTGATAGGCTTAATTTTTTTTTTAAAACATTTAGCAGAAAATACTATCAGATATTTCTGTTTTTCTGTTCACTGCCATCACTGTGAGGGGTTAAGTATGAATATTTTATAAATATTATTTCTTCTTTGTTGTTGTCAGCCTTTTTTGAAAAATCTGAATGTTGTAACAGGAAGGAATTTTTAAAGGAATGTTTTATGAAGCCAGTTCAATCTAATACAGTTTAGAAGGTCTGAGAAGATTCCCTAGGAATCTTAGAACCCATCTATCATAATAGAGTGCATTTATCTTTTTATTTTCTTAATTATGCAATGTATGGAATTGGTGATATAACTTCATTATGCATAGGTACAAAATGGTCAAAACTGTTTTAAAGTATTAATGTGAGAATGTAATGACTTCATGTGAGAAATATTTTGATGCATTACATATAATTTAGATATTGTATGTAATTTAGGGACAAGTGTGGAGTGGAATTTATGGGAAATATTACAATTTACATCTGGTTCATCACTTTGTTAACATACAGGTATTGCTGTAAAACAATGATTTATTAAATTAGAATCTGTGGAACTAGAGAGAAAAATGGATTTCTGGAAGGAGGTCAGACATAGTGGTGCCTCTTTCAGTTTGTCCTGGGGAGTGTTTTGTTTCCAGTGCTCCCATCTAATACAAGGTTTGTCTTGCCTTCTGCACAAAAGGCTGTATTCTCAATAATGTATCTCAGCTGCTGATAGAAATCATTCAGCTACAAATGCAAATTAGGAAACTACGCTTACAGCTCCTTTTTGTTTACCTTGCTTTGACAATTTGGTATGCACATTTGAAAATCTGTCCCTCATTTTGTAGCACTGTGAAATACATAATGGTAATTTGCTTCAATGTCACTGCCATTTTTTAAAAAGGAAAGTATTTATACAATATAAAAAAGCTTATTTCCTTCATATGTGAACATCTTCACATTCATGTATCATCCTGTATTATGAGGTCCTTCACCAAGGATAAAACGATACGATTAAAATTGTTTAAAATTAGAACTTAATACATGTAAACATAATATGTGATGTTTATGTTCTCATCTAATTAATTCTGTGGTACAGCATATACTTATTCCATACATGGTCTTTCATAGGATCTTCATCTAAAGGCACTACCTGAAGGTACCACAAGTAATAAAATGGCAGAGTAATAAAATGGCAGTGCTACCTGATAGATAATAGCATGGAGGGGAAAAAAGAGAGAGGGAGGGGAGAACTTAGAGTCAAGGAAGAAAAGAGTTAAGTTTTCAACTGAAAAGAGTGTAAAGACTGATGAAGGTTGTCGCTGTAGTCAGACCTGCAGAAATACACTGTCCCTGGAGTAAAAGTTCAGAGGGGCAAGGAGAGATGTGAAAAGCAAGGTCTGTGCAGCAGGCAGCAGCAGTCTTGAAGAGATTGCGCAGTGTTTGAGTGGTTGTGTTCCTGCATGGCATTTTTCCTTCCAAAGCGGTTTTGTTACATTTCAGTTCTGTTCTGTAAGAGTTTTTTATACCGGGCCTTGGGTGTCTACAGTGTTAGATATCTTGGGTGAGCAGGTGTGTGCCCGTATTTGGTGTTCTCCACTAGGCTTTGTCTGAAATTTGGCAGATGTCAGCAAGGGGGGGGATTGAACTGTTCTTTGTTTTGTTCACGAAGTCAAGAGCTCATAGCTTCTAATCCCAATATAACTTAAAAGACTGGTGGGTGTTCCCTAAGAGTATCGTAAAGGTCAGATCACTCAACAAAGACACAGGATGCCTGACTCCAGTTATGCTGCCTGCTGCGCCTCCAGGTATACTCAGACCTGTTACATCTCTGAGTAGAGGGGAGGAGGATGCTGTAGCTATCACACTGAGGGCTGGTTTGGTGTAGAAGCTCCGCTCACCGGATTCATCAAATCTGCCCCTTTCTGTGCATTTGCCTCTGGTACTGGGATGCTGTGAAAAGTAGGGCCACTGCTATCACCTATTCTTAAAGATGCATGAAAGTAGCATTCCCATCTCTGTACTGTACTATCATGTCCTGTCTGGTATACTGGATGTCTTTTGGCTAAGAAGTTATTCAGTGGGCTTGTCTGTGGCTCATCAGGTTGAGGTATTAGAAAGGTTAACCAGAGCAAATTTTGAGTGTTGAAGATGTAGGAGTCTGGGCTAGATGGGCATTGTGAGGGTCACTTTTTGGGCCTCCTGTGATTCTGGGACAGAGTATTCTTTAGTAGGTCAAACATCAGATTTAAAGAGGGTCAGTTATTTGTTGTTTTCTAGGTATTACTGTGTTTTATAAGGAAGAAGGCAAGGTCAGAGTAGCAAATTGCTTATGCTAGAGAAAAGTACTGTGAACCGTTGACTAGGAGTTCTAACTAATCTCTCGGTCAGATGTTTAGAGCAGGTTGACCTGTGGCAGGGGAGTTTGGACTCTCCTGGCCTTCTGAGAGTGAGTTTTGTTCTTACATAGAGAAGCGCAATAATTGTGCTGAACAGCAAACAAATGTTGTCAGTGAGCTTTGAAATAAGGGAGTGAGAAGAATGACTCCTGCACTAGGGGGCAACCAGATGATGGGAACATTATGAAGTCAGTTCATGAAATTTTCAGCTTCTAAGGAGATTGGAGAGAAAGAGACATAATGCAAGGAATTGAATTGTGAAATTGGGCTTGTTATGAAGGGGTTTGTAGGATTAGGGGACTTGCAAGTAGAAAAATGCAAAAAACTTCTATTTCAGGTATTTAAAAGAGATGACTTAACATTCTAGTGCACAGGGCAAGAAAAAAATAAAATAAGTTTTGCTGTTCAGCAGACTCCAGCTTTTCTCTGTTCTTTTCCCTGTACCTCCTTTCTTCTTTTATTTTTATCAGCTGAGAGCTGTGATCTAATGAGCTCTACCTATATATTCTCCCTATCAGTCTGCCATTGCACACCAGCCAGATGGGGAAAACAGGGTTAGTGCCTCCCTCTTTGGAGCCTTGCATGAGCCACATAAGGGGGTCATGAACCTTGTAGTCCATGGTTTGTTCAACAGATTGATTGTAGGCATCTTAAAATATAACAGCTAAGGTAAAAGATGAAGAACTTATCAGGATGGAAACCTTTTTTTTTTTTTTTTCTTTTTTTAATGAGGGAGAAAGGCAAAACGTATTTGCAAGGTAGTAAATACTTCTTTCTTAAATCTAAGAAGGGCTGTTAATCATAGAATCAGCTAGGTTGGAAAGCACCCTTAAGATCATCAAATCCAACCATTACCCCAGGACTGCCAAGACACTAAACCATATCACTGATGGGTCATATCCATTCTGTGAGATAATCTGGAGCACTCCAGAATATTCAAACTGTACTGAATACTAAAAATTTGATTTTTACTCACATAGGAATCCTGTGTACAGTCACAGTTAACATCCCTCCCTAGTCCCAAGTACCTGACAGGTGCCCAAGTTAGAAGGGGTCCCCTCAAATAAGAAATGGAGTGAGGGAAGTTCTCATCTTTAATCACTTTCTGGAAGGCTCCATTACTGTATCTATTCAGAGATTGGAGGAAGTGCTAGGACGTTGTCATGGGTTCAGCAGCAGCAGTCGTTTTTCTTTAAGCAGTAGCTGGTGTAGCACCGTGTTTTGGATTTTCGGCTTGGGAACAGTGCTGATAACACCAGTGTTTATAGTTATGGCTTAGAATGTTTAGGCTGG
>JASSUY010034470.1:15132-26309 GCA_032466535.1 Forpus xanthops
ATTCTCCTTCCCATTTCCCCGGGACTGGGGAAGAAAGAGGGGGGAGTGAGCAGAACTGTTTGAAGGGCCTCAAACCATGACAGACGTGCTACAACAGGTAACAAAAATACTTCTAATTAAGACAAAGTAAAATGCATGACTGAGTTAATGTGATAAACCAAGTAAGAGGGGTGGTTTTCTGCTACCAGTAAAGCAATATGGTTTTCTTCCTTCCTTCAAGTATTATTATTCCATGTTGTCTTTCCCTTGCTTCCTTTGTTTGCTTCATGGCTGTTGCCTTAAGAAAAGGCAACAAAGGCATAACTAAATTTAGAGTATGAAGAGCTAGTTCCTTCCTTTTTCTGTAAAATGTAAATAGAAGTGGGTGACCAAAATATAGAGAAAGTTTCCCTAGTTTGTACAATAGAGGGGCAAAGAATGGGAATATAGAACAAAGTCTTCTGATTCTGCGAGCCTCAAAAGTTTCCAATCATTTTAATTGTTGTAATGAAAATCCCTGGTGTTTCTACCAGACAATTTTTGTTGCATTTTTTTTTTGCTTCCTTGTCAAAGAAAACCACCTTTGCGTTCTATGAATGCAGTGTTAATGTGAGTGCTAGGTACTGGGAAAAGGTAAGCTCATACTTTCCTGAATCTGCACCTTGGAGTGGCTTACCTATCAGAAGAAAAGCATCAAGAGCATTTCTTCTTAGTGATGATTACTTTCACCTTGTAAGTTGGCTTTTATTCATGCAGTTTTTAAATAGATGTTTTATTATGTAGCCTTTTAGCTTCAGTCTCACTCTCTTGGCTTTCAGGATGTGTCTTCTTACAGGGGTTTCCTGTGAAATAAGCAACTTTTTCTACCAACACAGTAGATCTCAGGGTGTTACGAATCACTTTTAACAATTCACTCACCAAGGGGAACTAGAAACGATGAAATTTAAAGTAGTGCCATCTCCGTGTGCTGATTCTAGTTTACTTTTGAAGAGATTTTGGGGGACTTTTTTATTTTAATTGGTTTGGGTTGTTTTTTTTTTTTTTGTGCGTGTGTGGTTTTGGGTTTTGTGTGTTTTGTTGTTTTTTGTTTGGTGGCTTTTAGTTTTTTGGGTTTGTTGTTTTGTTTTTTTTTTTTTCAATGGGGTTTAATATAAAATCTTCTGCTATTTTTACATGGGCATGTTTTTATTTAGGCTGTAGTGTTCAGGAACTGAATGTGCCTTTTGTATGTAGGCAGAGCCCTCAATAGGAAAGTCATGTTCTCCTAGTTCCACTTGGTACTATAAATAGCTTTAGAGTAATGTTGTGCTGAGAGACACTTGGAAAGTCCCCACTGGTATCTTTGAGAATGTTGTGAAAAGACAAGAGGAGCAATATTCTTTGGATTTCAAGGAAGAGAGAGAGAATCCTTGTTGGATATGACTCTTGACATGAATTTCACCCAATGTGATGTGCAGATTGAAGATAACCTCCAGTTTCCTTGTACACTCTGGTCTCTGGTGTTGTTTCCTAGAAGACTACTTGAGTCTTGGTAGAGGCATCTGCAATTACAATTTCATTTGCTACTTTATGAAGAGAACTCAAGGATAAACCTATCTGTTCTGCATTCATTTCCTCCTGTCCATAAATGTCTCAATTTCTCTGACAGCTCTTTCATCATCATCAACTTGACCTAATCTAGAATACTCCCTGCTGTGTCCTTTTGTGTTGCTGTGGATGTCTCGCCCGTTCTTCAAGTCAACTTAGCCCTGCTCTTTAGATTCTTTATGCATAGTGTCCTTGAGATAAGACCTGTCCCAGTTATCCATCCATCTAAAAAAATTACTTGGATTGAGTCTTGCATCTTACTGAAACATACATTTCCCTGGCCATGACTTGACAAAAGCGGTCTTCCCTACTCTCATCCATTCAAAGAACTGTTGACACTGCAATGACTGTTCTCTTTCTCTTAAATTCTGTGTTTCTGATAATTTCAATTTGTTTGCTTTTCTGCATTGGTTCCCTCTGTCCTTTCACATCAAGTGTAACTACTAGCTTTCAATGTCAAGGCTGCTTACAGTCTTTTACCACCTACTCAGTCCTTTTGTTCTTTTTTTTTTTTTTTTAAATCAGAAGACTGACTTCCATCTGCAAATGTTAAACCACATTGGTATCAATCACTTGCCCATTGCATTTTTATACTAGTCTCTTTTGCTTTTTTTTTTTCTTTTTTCTTACATCATTCCTTTACAGAAGGGTGAAGATTTTGGATATCCACTGACCTTTTTCATGGCCTCCTGCAGGTTCTAAAAATGCTCATTCACTGTGATACCTCAGTATCTTGACAGTGATTAGACTAATTAGTTACTGATGTAACAAATTAAACCATTGTACTGTAACTAACGTGCCATGTTCAGTCCACTGTTGTCTCTGTTTATTTGAACATCCTCCTCTGTATCTTGTACAAAGCCTGGCACTTTGTACTCATGAGCACTCAAGTGAACTTGGAAGTTCACAATCTCTAAGTGACGGAGGTATGCTTTGTTGTTGCTGGGTCTATAAATGGTTGGTGGATTGTGATTTGCTGTGGATTCCAGCAAATTGATCCTGGCACCTCCACTGAACTTGCCACATATGCCACTTTGTTAGTAAAATATAGACAGGCATATAACACCCAGAGGTTGATACATCATAAATTATTTATAAGTATAGGAATAATACAAAATCTGAACCAATCTTGATCATTTTGAAAAGTAGCATATATGAAAAAGCTTTTATTCAGTGAAAGCATCCACATAGTTTTGGCTTCATGGAGGCTGCAAATGCACTTTTAGTGTGGATTGAACATGAATAAGCCGAACTCTGAAATTCAATTGAGCTTGATTTCACACCTGATGTAAAAGCCTAAAGATTTTTGCATGCTGGTAACAACATAATTTTGAATAATTTCTGTATGTGTTTGTCAGCTATTTGCAGCTTTCAAGTAATTTTAATTCAAAAAGTGTGTTTGAAAAATGCTTCTAGGCACTGAATTTCAAATACAGACTAAAGATGCAGAGTCCTTGGGCTTAGGTAGATAAGTTTAGGATATCCAAGTGTATATGCATTACTGATAAAATTTAGAAGTTCATCCTAACATCTCAGTGTCTAAGTTTAAGATGTATAAGAGTTTTACAGATACAGTGGTAAAGCAAAGCTACTCTTAAAGTAAAAGTAGGGTATTAGTGGTATATTCAGTAACTGCTGATTACTAAAACAAGTGTCAGTCAAAAGTATGTTGATGACATGGCCCAATAACAGCAGCTGAGGCACCACGGCTCTGTACATATATATGTATATTTATATATATTTGCTATTCATCTTCTCAGCCATGAATTCTGTATACATCACTATCTCTGCCGTAGTTTTGTCAGTAGAACTCTTTGTTAAATTGAATAGCCAAAACAAGCTGTCCACTGGAAATCATGATTTAGGTCTCTAGTGTCTTTTTCTGAGCCTTTAATAGTAAACCACATACAACTGCAAACAAACTTTTTCAAAAAATAAGTAAAAGGGCTTATGTATGTCTGCAAGGAAATGTTTTGACTGTGTAACCATGATGTAATTGAAAAGTAGAGAAACAGTGGGGGTTATCTTGCTTTACTGCCTTTGTAGGTGAAAGGCTACCTGGATGGAACACAGGTGTATTTCCTTTCTAATTAACAATGCTCTGAACTCCTTGGGGAGACCAATTTGTGGACCTCATGCTGCGTACTGCCTTCAATAAACATATGTACTGACCCTAAGCACAGATGAAAAAGCTCAGGTTCTGGAGCATAATTTTATTCTCAGTCTTAGAATATTGCTGTGTAAATTTTACAGCTTGGCATCTTGTAGAGTTTGTAAGGTTAAAAATGTACCTTTGTTAGGGTAATGAAATCAGTGTGAGCAGTGCAGCTCCTTTATCTCCTTCATTTAGAATAAAAGATAAGCTAGAATTTAATTTAGTCAGAAAAGCTGAAATTAAATGGTTATTTTCCTTCTTTCAGTCACTTATAATCCTTACAATTATATAGTAAGTAATATAATTTGAAAAGCACTGTGAAAAAAATACTGTAGTTATTAGATATTAGCCTTGAAATCTGTCTGCAAGTGTGTACTGCCATGAGACTCAGTGCTTTTGACTCCCATCCCAGGCTCTGCCACTTATCAGCTATATTTTAGCAGGCAACCTAATCTTAGAAACAACATCTATTAAATGAAGATGTGGCCACATCTCTTGAGAGCATTGTGATCGTAGTAATTAGTGTCTTGTTCTGATAAACTATCTGTGTCTAGAATTCCCATTTACTTCAGGTGGAATTACTTACTGGATGTATCTCAGGAGCACTATTTGTAACATACATGGGCATCTCTGAGAGATAATCAATAGATTAAAGGTGTGAGGAAGTTTGGTATTTTGAATTTTGTAATACTTTTGTTTTTTCTTTGGTGGGATAACAAAGTAGAAATAAAAACCAAAATATATTAGTGAGAGATAAGGACAATACACAGATGTATAAGGCTGAGGGGAAGTAAGGGTATTACAGTTTGATCTAATCAGATTCACCAGGGTTGGAGTAAGCATGTGTCAGTCTAACGAGAAACACAGTGTATATATTTTCCAAAACTTAGAGCTGATTTAATGCAGTGAATAGTGTGATTGTTTATACATGATGTTCTATGTCAAATCTGGGAAAGCCACATGACTACTTTTAGGGTGATGAGTTTTAAATCACTTGCGTTATCTCTATGGAAGCATTTGAGCTGCTGTTGTTCTTTTGTTATTTTTATTTTCCTAACTAATAATAAGCACTCACCCCAAAAGTTTCTTGAAATAGCAACTATTCTCCCTGAACTGCAGTTTTATTTTCCTTTGGCTTTTCTTTCAGCTGCGGGAGCCAGCTGCTCCAAAGAGTGTGGGAAGCTGACTTGGAAGCCTGTCAGCTGTTGATCCGATGGTTTCAACTGAAAGAAGCAAGTTGCTGTAGTTTTGAGCAAGAGGAGAATCAAATGGATGAGATGGAGATGACTGCTGATGGCCCATCTGATTCTGAGAAAAGAAAAGAAGGTCACTTTCCAAAGGGCATAGAGTGGGGCACTGTTTCCTGCCCCAAGCACAGCGAGGTAGAAGAGGTATCTGAAATATTCTACAGCTGCATTTCAAACTGCTAGTTTTCTTTCTGAGAAGAGGAGTTGAATCTGGGTGATGGGTCAGTGGGGCAGGTTAAGCATGAATTTAATATCTGGCCTCCAGTCTGGGACATGAATAAAATAACTTACTAGCTTCTCAGAAGCCCTTCAACCCTTACTCTTTTCACAATCAGTCTTTTTAAAATGTGGAAATTATTCAGACAATAAGTACAGAATGTACATCAGGACTTAAAGGAAAAACAATTAAGTATTTAACACAAGCTGCCAGCTGTTTCTCATCTCATTGATGAGCGTCACTCTGAGTTAGTTCGGCTGACTTGCTAGCCTGGATGTATGTTAGCTGAAATGTGTGGGGAACAAGTTTTCCTTAGTGAAATGGTTTCTCTTAGCAAAATGGTCAAAGGTTTCCTAGCTGAAATGCTGATAGGCTTCCAGCATCCACAAGTATTAAAAAGAGGAAAAAAGTCAAGAGGATTAAATGGTTTGACAGATTTCTAAATTTTCATGTTCTGTCTTGAATGCCATCCATGCTCAAAAAATATACAGCTACCTAATAATCTTAACTGTACTGCCAAGGCAAAGAAGCTGTTAATAAGCTTCATCAGTACAGCAGCACCACTGTGACAGAAAGACCCTCCAACAGGAGTTGTCAGTTTTATTATCTTGGAATTTCATTGACAAAAACTACAAGTGTGTTTAATTGCACCTCATGTTAAGAGCCGTTGAACCGTGTGTTACATTGAAAGCTGATGCCTAATTTTGCATTTATACTGGCTGAAACTTAGTGGAAAGCAGGCCCTTGCCTTACTGTAAAATCTTTTCATTTAGTAAAATTCTTGCTGTGGGCTTCAAGAGTGCAGCCTTTTCCTGGAGAAAATGGTTTATGGACTGACTCCACACTGACAGCAGTTTTATTGGAGATGGTCAGCTGTGACTTTGATTTGCACACCCTCCCCAACCACTTCTTATTGTATTCCTGATGAGTCTGATGAAGTAATAGGAGTTGTGTTGGTTAAGGAAAGCTGTGATCCCCTTTCAGAAGTGCAGCTGAGAAGCTCCAGGGGAGTGTATGGTGGTGAGGAGTTGGGTTTTGTGACTGTGTAGTACGCTTGAGATTTGTGCTGTAGATGATCACCTATTTCACCTCTGCAATTCCAGATAGTTTGCCTGGAAATCAGCATTGCTATCCTAGAATGATATCTAGGCAGCTGAAGTGAGGTGACTTCTGGTTCTGGAGAGGTGTGCAGGACTCAAGATAGACAGGTTCCCGATATGTTTAGCAAAAGAAGAAAGCATACCTGCGGTGCTTTGATGTAGCTCTTCTTTTTGAACTTGCTTTTTGATAACTTCCCTCTGCCTCTATCAACCATAGAGGGAGCTTCAGGAGACTACCTCCAAACTTCCATATTTCATCCAAGTGCTTGAACTTTGTGGTATAAATGCCTTTGCCTGGGATATGGCTTGTCCTATACGCTGAAGAAACTCCATTTTGAGAACATGCCAAAATCCATTCAGAAGCTAATGTGGAAATATAAACATGAAAATTCCCATCAGTATTCCTGCATCTGTTTCCACAGTGCTCCTAGGACTGACAAACTTGACAGAAAAAAAAGAAGCAGTTTTGTTAGTATATGACTGTTCATTTTCCAGTTTTTACAAAGAGTTGAGCAGCACAGCTGTATTTTACAGCTTAGTCGACTAGCCTTCCCCTGCATCAGTGCTGCCTATGGCTTTGATCAATGAGGCAAAGTTATACATCAGTGATGACTGCAACCCCTTGCAACCGTAAACAACTCACAGACTATATTCTTGTTCTGGAATTAGGGTTAATCTGCTTTTATACTTTCAGGAGCTAGGATTTTTGTCCTTGTTCTGGGGTTTAGTAATTTTACCTGGACGAGTACACTTCAGGTAGTAAAGCTAGTAGTATTTCAGTATGACAGGCAGTATCTAAACTTTTAGAACAATAGCATAACATTCCCTAACATCTCCTAGTAGTTCATCACAGGGCAGAATATAAAAACAAACAAAACCCTGACATAAATAGTGCCAACTTCCAGTTTTGAGCATGTTGAAGTGCAAGACAGGATCTGTCTTGGTGTGTAAATGGGCTTAGTTGAAAGATAAACCACTTCCAGAGCATTTAAGTGGTCTGGCATATGGTATTGCATTGTTTCTATTTAAAAATAATTTAATGTTTGTGGCCAAAAAAAAAAAAAAACAATGAAACAACAGTGGTGTGGCTTTTAGCCCCTAAATTTAGTTATTTGTATGACTTTCATAGAAAAATCTTACTGCTGTCCATTAGTAACAAACCTTTTTGTAGCCATTTACAGTAAGTGGGGATACCTATTAGAAAAGCATGTGTTTGTCAAAATAGTCGGTTTGATATTATTTAAGAAGGCTGTGGTGTCCCTCTGTGAGAAATAACTTGATGTGGTTGCCATATTTTTAGAATGACTGTTCTCTTCAACTGTCTCATTTCTGTTCCCCATTGGGGAATTTCTAGAAAGTGCTGTTGGTCACTGAAGCGGAATGAAACAGTGGCATTCTTTGTATTTAAAGGTTATTGAATTTCTTGCTTGAAAACAGTATAGGAAAGGGTAATAATAGCATATGTGCCTATATGCCTTGGAAGGTAAATTATTTTCCCAGATGATTGATTTCCTTTATGGTGAAATGCTGTAAACGAAGCTCTCCAGTTATTTATCATGTCATATCTGGCTAAGTGTTACTGTGGATTGGATATTGGTTTTGTTGATGTATACTATAAATACAGTTTCCTTGCATAGAACTGTGTCTTACTGTGTAGGTTTCATTAGAAAACAAAGAAACAAGTAAGAAACATAAGAAGAAAAGCAAAGTAGACGAGTTGAAAGCACATTTCACTTAGGTCCTCAGGTATTGCTTTCAGAGGGAGTGTCTTTCCTTTTTAATTAAATATCCCCACTAGATCATAAAATATGACATGTTCTGGTATGAAATATGTAAGGTATAAATCTTTGAAAGTTCAGATATTTCACTGTCATGTGTGAAGCACGGGTTTATTAACTGTCAACAGTTACTTTATAGTCTTCATAACTGTGTTCTCTAAGAGAGTACAGAAATTTTTTTCCCCAGTTGTGTAGACTATAGCATCCCAAAATAATCCGGTAAATCAAATTTCCTTTATAATGGTTAACCAGGGAAGGCAGTCGCATGCTTGTGTGTCTCACCCTGTTGACGCATTGTTACTAATTCAAAACTAAATAGAGGTCAGCAAAAATCATCCTGTGGAGCACTCTTAGTTACTTAAAATTATGATGTACTCCTCTCATACAGGTAATTCATTAGGTTCAAGTATTTAAAAAAATATGTTCAAGAAAAGTTATAGGCGTTATTACTGGCCTCAGCCATGTGCAAGTCAGCTCATTACCTGGTGTATTTGATATTGCTTCTTGAATTTCCTTGTAAGCATGTACTGTCCAGCTGGTAGCTATCTTAATGAAATTAGGGTGTCCCTTCACTGCAGTTATAGTTTGTCTTTTTGTGACTAATTCGGCTTGATTTTCTCCCAAGTCTCTGAGGAATTAAATGTGGGTTCTCGTTTTCATCCCAGAAATTTTCCATACTTTCAAACTGACTGCAAGTTATTTTGCCCAAGTGACGTGTGTGAGATTAGAGTTGTTATGATCATTATTATAAATTAATATATATATCTGGATGATTTTGCAAATATACAGTAACATTTAATTTCTCTTCAGAGATTAGCGCCTGCTTTTGCCACTCCTTATGATATCTTGCTTTACTTTTTTTTGCTTGTTGATAATGTATGTGTAAGCAAACCCTTGTTATAACACCAGAAACAGATGATAACTGAAAAACAGTGTGTGCTGGGACCTCCCTAACACCAAATACCTTGATGAACATGAGTATGTGTGCACCTGCAGGCTTGAGTTCCTGACCTATACTTTTTTCTTCTTCTGCTATCTGGCATGCTGTGCAGTGCTCCCTCTTAATCACTATGAAGGAAAGAAACACCTACTAGATTTCAAGAAAATTGAGGTGATTAAAGTTACAAGGTAAAAAACAAAATTCAGTAGTGTTACCTTTTGTAAGTCAGCATTTCTGGTAGTTATCTTGTCGAAATTCTTTGTAGGTCATTTCTCACATTTTCACCATAAAAGAAGCAGGGAGCAGAGGTAAGAGCAAGGGCTGCTGTCTTTTCCCCACCACTGCATGCTGCAGTTTAGCCATCTGAGACAATGTTTTGAGATCTTCTGTAGAGCACTCTGGTGTTGGGAAGATGTTCTGTAATTGTAAAACCTTCATGTGACTCACTGTTTTTAAGATATTGAGTGTTCTAATTGATACTAAGTGGACAGTTGTGAAAGGATAATAATATTTAATGTGGTGTCTGTCATTAAAAAGAGATCATCACAGGATATGACTTTACATTTCTCAGAATGTAGTGATAGCAAGCAGCAAGAAAGCCTCCGTCAGCAGGCTGTAACTCATTACTGTGCATTGAGATAGCCTGTGCTCCAGGAAGCAAATTCGCAATGAGTAAAGGACAAAGCCTTTAGAAGGCTAAATAAACTGGCATTCGTTTGAGTTTTAATTAAACATTGTATTTGTAGAGCTGCAGAAATAATTCAGAAATGTTAATCTTCATTTTAAATGTCAGCATTAAGCATCACTGAAAGTCAATGTTTGAGTGTTTTTTTTGTATTGATCCACGCTGGGAAGGATTGCTGCTGCAACAGGCAGCTGGCTTCTACACAAGGGTCAGATCTTCATTGTACAGTCATGTGTGTCATTGTGCAGTATGATGCCTCTGAGTGGTACATGATCCTGTTATGCAATATCCAGTGGTAAAAATGCTACCTCATTACCTTATGATCATAGCATCTCAGTAAGTTTAATACTTATGTGTATTTTGCAGTAAAAATGTACTTAGAAAGTCAATATTACAGGTAAAAGAAAACTAAGCAATCTCTTTCCAGATAGATTACTGAAAAAGAGTACTCAGCAATAATAATGATTTTATAGCAGAGTAATGATTTTGCACTTTATTATATATATGCACATATCTGTGATACTATTGCCCTAACAAAGCAATATCCCTCTCTCAGCTTATTGCAAGATTATCAATACTGTTATATGTGATAAGAATTAATGATTATACAATAATGTTGGCATCAAGCTTCTTTGCTCCTCAGGCAATCAATAATGTGTTGGCTAATTTCTCACAGACTTTACAGATGAAGCAAGTTTTGAAAGAGGAATTTTCTACAGTTAGCATGTGTTAACAATACAAATCATCAGTGGGGTCTCTTATATGGCCTGCTCAAAATAATTTGTAGGATTTGTGCTGGAAAATTCTTGTAGACTCCTGAATGGTGTATAGAGTCATAAAAGCTTGATAGAAAAGTTTGGTTTAATCTGTAGTTAGTCCTTCAGCTTTAGAGGCTGTATTCCTTGTGGGTTTTAACTGTGAAGCCAAAGACAGGCTTTAGTAAAATGTACTCAAATTTAGCTTTAAATATTGGGTGGCTACAACTGCTCCATTATAAATGTGATTGAAATGTTTCATGTGTGTGAAAGAAAATGATATAATTGTTCTTCTTATATAATTTTTTAAATGTGCTATATGTTTTTTTTTTTAAGTTCCATTGAAATCTTACTATTTATATACCGTGTATGTGCCATATACTTAATAATTTTGTCTCTAACAGGTTACAGGAGACATTTCATTTGGAGCAGAGGGTCGTTTATCTGAGGTAAGTGTTTTCTAGACAGTGTAGTGATATTGTACAGATTATTCTGGACCTCAGAACTAATCATAGAATCATAGAATAGTTAGGGTTGGAAAGGACCTTAAGATCATCTAGTTCCAACCCCACTGCCATAGGCAGGGACACTCACACTAAACCATGTCACCCAAGGTTATGTCCAACCCGGCCTTGAACACTGCCAGTGATGGAGCAGTCACAACTTCCCTGGGCAACCCATTCCAGTGCCTCACCACCCTTACAGTAAAGAATTTCTTCCTCAGATCCAATCTA
>JASSUY010034470.1:29084-41044 GCA_032466535.1 Forpus xanthops
TGAATTGTTGCGTATGAGAAACTGAGGAATGTGTTGTAGTGCTCAGTCTACTAAATATATGTAATATAAACAGACTGACAGAACAAGCTAGCAGTCTGTAAGTGGAAGGTAGTAAGAGCAAAAGTAATTGGGAAAGAACCTTGATCCCACTTCTGGGAAAAGGCAGGTAGAGTTTCTGTAGGATGAGGAATTGGCAGATGATCTTTGGTAGCCTCCAGGAGACATCATGTTTATAGTACAGCGCCATCTCCTTTTGAGGCAGAAAAGAGCAAACAGTAACAATCTGTGTATCTAAGTCAGCAACTCTTCAGTGGTCCAAAAGAATTTTGCAAAGGAAAGGATAAAAGTGTCTCTAAGAATGAGCCTAAATGCATACTACTGTGCATTGTAAGAGTGCATCAGCAAGACCCCTGAGTGCACTAAGGTATTGTAAACAAAAGGCATCCAAAATGGCAGGGTTGTTCAGGAATAAGCTGTATGTAAGGGGTAGGTGAAAGAAAGCATGTGTGTCTTCTAGTAATAAAGGTGAATGATAAAATACTGAAATGAGAGCAGAGGGCAGAAGTATTATTTTTTTTTTTCCCTTCTTTATTTTTTTTCCTTTTGGTCTTTCTAAAAATGATAAACTATGTCCATAATGTGCCCTTAATATTCACTTCGAGGTAGCAAGAACTGAAAACAGAAAAGGATCCTAAGGCAAGTGAGATGTATTCAAGTCAGGCTAGACTGATGAAATTTCTTCTGAGTGCATAGGAGCCAAGAAAAACAATCTCCAAACTATTAACAAACCTCTTTGAAAGCTCCTGGAGGAAGCTTGAAGTCCCAGGGGATCAGTAAAAGGCAGACTTGGTATTTGCCTTTAAAAAGGAGGCAGGCCAGGAGATTGTAAAAGTCAACATAATTTCAATTTGGATTAGAATTCAAAATGTTCTTGATAGACTGGAAGAATAGCCTGAAATCAATAAAATGGGATATGTTAAAAGACAGGTGCAAATCGCATTTGAGGAAGAAAAAAGTCAAATTTATGTATACAGATGGTAAATAGCAGTTAAGATGATGATACTGCAGAAGCAGAAGCTAAGGTTATAGTGGACTACAGATAGTGGGATTCATTACCTTCATCTAAGAAAGGGCAAATGTCATTTGCAGCCTCATTAATGGGAATGTCAGTTGTAAGACAGAAATAATTACTGTGCTTAGCTGAGAATGTCAAATACTCCAGGGGACTACCGGTCTGGGCACCTCACTATAGAAGACAGGAACACACTGAAGAAAAGAAAGAAACCAACAGAAATAAAAGGTTTAGGAATCCTGGTCTGATTGAAAGTCAAAGTCTTCAGCTGTATAAAAAATAATTATATAGAGGACAACTGTTAGTTATCATTGTGTGATTTAGAAAGATAAAATGAAATGTGGCCATCCTGGTTCATAGCAAGGGAAATTTGCAGTAGGAAGATTTGCTCAGTCCAAGGGCAGTTAAGCCCTGGAGCAGGTTCTGTTCTATCAGCTGCTAAGAGCTATGTAGACAGACAGCAGCTGAGGAGAGTTATAGTGGACTTGATAGTACTGCAAGCCACAGAGCAGACATCGGTGCTCCCTGGTTGCTTCCTTGCCAGCCTTGCTAGTCACCTTGATGGTGATGGTAATGAATTACATGCATTATTTTCAGAGTAAGAGATTAGGCCTGCCCAGGACAATGCCCACAACGCAGGGACAAATGCACTGCGTCCACCTGCACATTGGATGTTCTGTGGCTGTGTAGCTTGCTATCTGAAAGCCTGTATGCTTAGCTTGCATGTGACTGAAGCATCTGCTTGTGCAGGACAAATGGATGGATGCATTTTTGTTTCTAGAAATGATGTAAGAGGTGCCCTGGCCTGATGTTCTGGAGATTCAAGTGCTCACAATTTACATTAACTTCTTCAAAGGGGCAAGGGTAAGCATGCGGCACTGCTGCCAGTGATAAGTCACTTGTTCTAAACCTTGTGCCATAATGTGAAATATCTGCAAGGCCAACTTTTTGTAGGTGTTATTTATGTTATTTTGAATTATTTTAACTGTTGTAGGAGAGAAGGGATTTGCTCTTTGTAAATCTCTTACTCTTTGAGGCCATCTAAGGCTTTTATCTTATTGGCGTTACGATATTGTTAGTTGGAAGTAAGGGAACGCCTTTTTACAAAAAGTCCTCTTGTAGGAAGAATTAATTTTAAGGGTATATCTGGGAATCTTGCTTCTCAGCACAGCCACCACAGACTCTGATGGTGGCTCTAATCCCTAATAGAGTCTCTAATAGAGTTAGCTTAATCTAGCTACTACAATACTGATTCTTCCATGTAAAATTGCTGAACTAGATCCAAGAGAGGATGGAAGGTGTTTGCACTGGAAAAGCTGATCAAACAGTTTCCTTGAGTAATTCTGTCAAGGAGTTGTTGCTTACAGGTGACTAAAATGGTTTGTAAAAGGGTAAAATGAAATGCAGAAGATTAAAGTGGAAGTAATTTTCTCCGCTCTTAATTCAGGATGCTGATGCTCCAGCTGTGCATTTGCTGAAACATTGTTCTTCCCATTTCTTGCATCAGACTCTCACATCTCGTGGAAAGAATGAAAATTTTTACTTTGCATGGGGAAACAGAAGAATTTCACCTTAAAAAAAGAAAAACAAACAAATTACACCCACATTTGTGCTGTTTTCACCTGCTTAAGGATGGGGGTGGGAATTTCAGCCAGCCATTCACAGAAAAATCCATAAAACAATACTACATCTCAGCTCTCTTCTGACTCCTACAATCTTTCCTATTCACTTCCTAAAAGTGCTGTTAGTACAAAAATAACCAAAGCTTTTTTAAGTCTTCCAGTAGCTTGTAGCGTTGACATAACGTACAAGCTTGGATGAGTTGTATTTTATTAATGTGTTTGAGCTGGAGGCAGAGTCCACTCTCCTCTCAGAGATGTTGATCAGTGTAAAGTGCCACTTCTGAACCAGGAGCTGTTCTGAATAGTTTGTGTGTCATTGATAGCTTTTTCCCTGCCTACATAGACAAATGTCAAATAAAAATGTTACCAATGACGTTGCTAGGCGTGAGCGGCACTGAGAGAAATCTTTCCTATCTATGTCTCTTGGTCATTGAACTCTTTTCAAACAAGCGCCTGGGGGCAGAAGCTGTGGAATTGATTTCATTTTTAGAATTATTCTTGTATATTTTGAGAACAGTATATTTTTTTTCCAATTGTAACTCTTCCTCCTCTTCAATTAGAGTTCTCTGCATGACCTCATCTTTCCAATCCAAAATAAGAAAGCAACATATACGTGTTCTGGAAATATATAACTGATGTGATGACCTTTCTGCATTTTTCATGTGATACTTAGTAAGTTCCTCAGGGATGATGCTTGTCTAAACCATGGGGGAACTTCTCATTTCAACTAAAAACGCAGCTGTGTCATATAGGTGCAAAAAATAGATTATCCATACACTATTATTGTTGCAGTAAAGAGGAATTAAGCTGCAAAATACCTATTAGGAGTTTAATAGAATATAACCCCTACCTTATGGAGTTAGTTACACTGCAGTGCAACTATAGCCATATAGGTATGATTGAATGAGTTTCACGTGTTTAAAAACCTAAACAAGTATGATTGATTTTTATGTTCTCAGATTTCCTGGCTTTCCCTGTTGTTGTAACAGAGCTGCATTGAACGCATTGTCCTAGTACTCGTTCATTTTATATTCACTTCCAGGGTAAATGGGATTTTTGTTATATTTTTAGGCAATTCATTACATACTCAAAATGTAATCATTCAAGAACATGACACTTTATTTTTTTTTTTTTTTTTCATGAGATAGAGTGGATGTTTCACTTTAAGTGAGAATCTAAGTTGACAAAGGAATTAAAGCCAGTGATAAAAATGATAGTCTCTTATTTCTAAACTTGTTTAGTGTGAGATCAATATACCAATAAGGTCCTTCCCTGGAATTGCAGTGGGTTAGAAGCTACTAGCCAAAGCTTCAAATCCCAAATACAGATTTGTACTGATTTGAAGCACCAGGAGATGCCTTTGCTACAGAATTAGCATTCACCTGAAGTCCAAGGACCTTGGGGTCTTGTTTATTGAGTTGGTCACTTCCATCCTTCCTGGGACTTTTCTTTTCTTTGCTATAAAGATTTATTTTAAAAGGGGAAAGAAAATATCAAATGTGAAATCAGATTATGTAGCAATACACCATAAAGTGTAGTTATGCATTTATAATGTAGTTATGTACTGCAACTGTGGATTTCAGGCTCTAGTTATATTTTATTTTGGATTTTCAGGGTCTGTGCCCATCAGAGCTAGGCAACACCCGCAGCTTGGAGCCTGTTTTGCCAACCAGATATCTAAATGCTGTCTCCAGCATCTTTTAATCCACCTGATGTTCAGTGAAGGGGTTAGTCTCAAAGGCCCATTTTGCTCTGCACATTCACTAGCACAGCAAATAGGGATCTTCAATAAAATAGTGGATCTTCACAGTGGGGCTGGGCAAATCCAGCTAGTGTGCTTATCATTTATATTAGCTGCGCAGTGAACTCTGTGTATTTGCATATATGAGACAGGAAACATGAAGGCAGCTTTAAAGCAGAGGAAATGGATTTTCTCTTACAGCAACTGATGATACTGCTAAGTGAGTGAGAGATTATCTGGATAAATGTTCAAGTCATCAACAGTACACTGAAAAAGAAAGGGATGTCCTACTATAATGCCTATCTTTATAATGCTTTTTATATTTAAATATGCTTAATGGCACAGGTATTCAGGAGTGTACTCTCACATGTACTGTCACATGCACTGTTCTTTATTTGCTCCCTGTTGTAACCGATGATTTCAAGTTGGGACTGGAATTGTCATCCTTCTTGACAGCATTAGTGTGATCCAGAATCTCGTATGGTAATAGTTTTTGATAAAAGCAGTGACTGGATCACACTAAAGCATTCAATACCTTGATGTTATAAGAGCAAGAATCAACTTTTTATGTGTCGCTATGACATAGCAGCTCCTCAGGATCTGTACAGGACTAATTCATTTTGTCAAAGTACACAGTCTGTCGAAGGAGGCTGGTTTAGAAAACTTCACCTATGGCTTTGGTCTGTTAGAGCAGTACTTAGTGCTATACTATCATGGAATAGTTAATATAGGAAGAACAACTTTTAGTTAACAGACAAACTGAGTATTTTTGGCTTGTTTTTCTTGAGTTTGAATGATGGTTATGTGAAGACCTGTTTTTCTTAGGTGTAATTAGGTGTTAGAGAAAATCAGTGTTCTGAGTTGGAGCTTTTTATAGATGCTCAGAATTTTAGATGTGCTTTCAGAGTACTAGGTTTTTGCAGTTTACTGACTCTTCGGGCCTGAGACCTAAGTTCTCTTAGACCACTGTCATCAGTTCTTGCATGCAGGTCACAGCGTGGTTCCCTAAAAGCTTTCTGCTGGTAAAAATAGCTCTCTAACAGTATATTGGAGTCCTAAATAATGATTTAGCAGCTGGATGGAAGACTTTTTTACTCATCTTCTGTTCCTGGCCTTGAGAAAAGGACGTTCCTAGTTGATGTAGTGAGGACTTGTACCGTCTCCTTTGCTGTTCTTATGTTTAAAGCAGTGGGTCATTTTTATGTCTATAAATTCTGTGGACTGCTGCTGTAGATTCTCATGTTTGGTACTGACTCTGAAGATGGCTGCTAGGAACTCATACACAGAGCCAGGGACTCAGCCAGCTGGTTTTCACACTGTGCTTCTCTAAGCTGTAGGTGTTTGCAACATAACCTTCCTTAAGCAACTCGCTCATCCAGGATTCAGGCTGCAGCTGAATGCATACCTGTGTGGTCTGCTGAATAGCCATGTCTGGTAGAAGACCTAGAAAAGCAGAAAGGTCAAAGCTCTGTGCTGTAACTGAGGATGTGCCAGCAAGCAGAGTTCTTACACTTGCCTTTGTGTACATAGTGTGTGACATGAAGCATAAGGGTAGCACAGAACTGAAGTCTGGTGAATGTGTTTACCAAAATCTGATTGTTTCACAATGGTCAGCATTCCAATAAGTATTAGCATGATTTCTTTGGAAGGCCTTTCCTTGAAGGTTTGATTTCTCTTAAGCAACCAGTGATGGGCTGCTATCATTGCAACAGATCACTGCAAAGGACTTCAAGTACTTTTCTAAATGAGAAAATCTTTATCACGATTGCATATGGCCACATGTGCAGCTGGCTTTATGGATGAGTGTATAGACTAGGTCTAGAAAAAAATCCACTCTTCTGTATTCCAGCAGGTGAATGACTCCTTTTTTTTGTCAACATAGCTCCAGTAGAACTTCATCTTGGCACTATATTTCCTTACATGTACCCCTTATCAATCACTGTAGACAGTTTCATGATGTCTTGGGAAGGAGAGGAGAGGCTTTGTCTCAGTGCTGCCCAAATTGATTGATTTCTTTTTTTCCCCTCCTCCCCCTCTTGTATTTTCTGCTTATTTGGGTTGTTTCTCAAAGAAACAAAAAGTACAAAATATAAAGATACAAATACTATTGTGCAGTAAATCTTAGGGGAAGGACTTTGCAACTGGTTTAAAATACTGTTTAAAATAGAAAAAAAAGAGTCTGTATAAGTAGAGAAGCATTACTCTTGAAAAATTGGCGGTTTCATGATAACACAAAAAGTGTAGTTTCATTTTGTAGCCTCTTAAGGCTTTGATGCATTTTCTCTGATCTGTTGAACAAAGTCCATAGGTATTCTAGCCATACTTTTCCTCAAAAAAGTAAGTATATTTTGTGTTTATAAGAGGCACCAAAAGTGGTGTCTCTTTTGGATTTTTAAATGGCCCAACAGTATAAATCATAATTACATGAACAGTTTGGCTGTGCCCTAAATGGCATAGTCAGTATGATATCTTCCTCTACTGCTATGGTGAGACAACAGGGAAGAGGGTGAGAGGTTCAGTCTTCACACCCCTGTAATCATCTGCTGAAAGTGATCATGACTTTTTTTGTGCTGAGAAATAGACTGAGACCACAAGCTTATTCCATTTCGTATAAACAACCTATTTATTATATAGTAACAACTTTTTATCTCTCTGATGGGAATTTGCTTTCAGGCAATATCTTAGCAGTGTGAAGTATTATTTCCCCTTACTAATATTTTATTTTCCCCTTAATTTGATGCATATTTGATGTAGAAAATCATAGTCAGCAGCAAACAGGGTTTCTTTTCTTTTCCATCTTCCTGTAGGAGTTCTTCATATTTTCTGCAGAGTTGGGAGAAAAATGTAAAGCAATAAGTGAGAAATTGGTGCATCTGGAAGATCAGTTGCAAAGTTCTGCCTGCAGAGTTGATGAAGGAGTTATTCATATCCTTTTTGATATAGCTACAGATACGTATCAATCTATGTAAGTATGTGTGTGGAATATTTGCCTTTCAGGTTCACATGGAATACTAGTTTTTAACTTAGATTAAATACATTAAGAAGGTGAGAATTGATTGTCTTGCTGAAGTGGGTGCTTTTGTTGCACCAAGTTTTCCTACAGTGAACTTTCACTGTGGTCTGATCCAGCTTTAATTGATTTAAACAGAAGTTATTTATGTGCACACTGAGATTAGGCATCAAAAAGCCTTTATTCTACTGTTAAAATCCTTTGTTAGTAATGCTTATATAAGTAAATGCCTAGCACGCTAAAAGCTGCATAGATACAAGTATCCATGCACCTGGCATTTCCTGACATGATTTAGCCAAATTAAATGCTACGTCATTGACTGAGATTGTGCATATTGTCACATGTAGTTTAGGGATTTTCCCTTTAGAAAAAATGGGCAGCAGGTGCATCATGTGGCATCCTACGCAATTTAATCTGCCTCTAACTCTTCAGTGCTAGTAACCAGATAAGATGTTTTCTTATAAAGCACCCATATCTTTCTGTGCTTCATCTGTCATTCCGTATCTGATTTTTTGTGAGGTATCCATTGGGCATTTTTCAAAATTTAAGAGCACAGAGTGTTGTTTCATTTGTAACTTTCATAGAAAAGCTTGTCACAAAAGAGATTTTGTACAGCTAAGGAAGGGAAAAAATAAAAACCAGTGAGGCTAAGGAAGATGAGACTACTTAGCTGGATAGTTTTAGAGGAAAAGAGGTGGCAGGCAATGGGATAATGAGGTAAGATGAATAAATCCAGGTTGAAGAGGTTAATAGAAGAGCCTTTACAGACACCTGAAGGTGATTTGAGGTGGGGAAGGATTCAGTTCCTCCTAACCTGAGGTGGGCAAGCGTGCAGGCGAGGGTTTAGAGAAAGGATAATAAATAGAGTGTGTGGAAATACCACTGTGGTTTAGGTAATTTGGCATCTCTGGCCAGCATATTGCAAAATCCTATTGTAGAAATTTGGTTTCTGTAAAGGTATCAGAATCATAAACTTAAAGGCAGAGAGGGGCGGAACATACTGGGAGGTGCTGCATCAGAGGAGAGAAAGGCAGTCACTGATTTATTACTGCTTCAAATCTTCCTTTCCTAAGTATTTCAATGTACGTATAGATTATTTTTTTGTATATATCACAGACCAGTTTGCAATACTCTTTCAATTATATTTACAGCCTGCATGCTGGGTTGCATTTATGTTTTCCTGATGCTGTTTGTGAGCATCCTTTTCGGAGCTCTATGAATGTATGTGTCTTGTGTGTGTGCAGAGCATCTAATTCCTTCCTCCTTTATGCATATTTGCTGTCAAATAAGCTTTTCTCATTAACCCTGAGAGAAGAACACTGAATTGTGGATACTTTGTAGTGGGCTTAAATTCACATTCAAGTAGTCAGGTCTGATCATAGTCACATTTTTGTGGTGTATATATATAATATATATAAATAAGTTGGAAAACTGCTTTTTGATTCCTGAAAATACACTACAAGTAAAATAATTTCATTTGCATTTTCTATGGAGTGTGCGTATTTCTTTGTAGCTGTTAAAACTGAAAGAAATAGTTGAAAAAATAAAATCAGTAATTGAAAGTTTGAGAAGAGTTGCAGATTAACTCGTTCTAAGCCGCAGTTGTCTGATACAGATCTGATTTCCGCTGTTGGTGAAATTAGGCTCACGTTATCTAAATACAGAAGTGCACACTGTGTGATATCCTGGTCCTAGCAAGACCACCGGCCACAAAATAAGAAGCCCTGTTTAGAACATAGAGACATACAGAGAAGCAGCTCAGCAATTCAGCTACCTCTCATTAACATTCAGTTGCTATTTCAGAGGTAGTCCAGATCAATGTGTATAAAATGTTACCATCTGGTACATGTAATTGCTGTGCTATACTTCAAAAGGAATGAGGAAAAATAGCCACCACAGTGCTGCAGACCTGTAGATGGTTTTTTAAGTAAAAACTGCTCAGTGTCTATAAAATAAACTTTCAGTCATTGTAACATGCCTATATTGCAGGAACTAGACTGAGATTGGTGCCAATAATTAGTCTCAGTAGAATGATTTATAATTAATAGATGGAGCTATTGTTTGCATGGTGGTTTATTTGGTTTAAAATAAAACAACTTCTTATCCTGATACTGAATAGTTATTCAGTGTTCATTAAAAATCTGTAGAAATCTTAAGAGAAGGCGCTTAAAGATCTGTGATTGTTATGAAAGCAGGATGAATTTTTCAAACTCTTGTTTGCTGGTTATTTTTGCCTTTCTCAACATCCCCCCCCAAAAATGCCTTAATAAATGTTACAAACTGTATTAGGTCAAAAATCTAACTAGGAGCTGCACAGATGTAAATTAGTTCTGTCATCTGATTATTAAAAGACTTTTGAAGACTCCACTGAGAAAAATAAACTCCTGATGCGCTTAAGCCATTTGCCAATGTTTAGTGTGTGTCATAGCTTTGATTAATAATTAAGTTTGTATTAGAAGAAAAATCCCAGATGTCATTGTTTTTCATTCTATGTTCTAGTGGTATGGCACACTTAAATCAACCATGCTACTCATCATAATTGCCAGCACAACCTGAACAAAAGAGAAATCTAGTGCTGTTTCTCAGTCCTGAGTATAGGCACAGGCTGACTTGGGATTCTTATTATTGAAGCCTTTCACAGCAAATATTAAACTGTACTTTTGTATCAAAAGCATCAAGCAATGGGTGAGGGAGGGGGAAGAAAATCTCAGCTGTAGTGCTATGACATATTTGCTAAATTCTGTGTAGTATAACCAAATAAAACCACAGAACATTCAATTATGGCTAATTATTGCTGAGTGTATGAAAACAGTCCACATCATTAATTTGAAATAGCAAAGGATGAAAGGCACTCATTCTGGTGTCTGCAGAGCTGATGAGAGGTGTTACTTTCCTGACAGTAAAGGCTTGGAATTCCCACTAAAACTAAATTGAGCCTATATTGCAATTTCACAGTCATTTTTGTTCTTAATTAGCAGTTACATTTTGATAGACAATTTGAATGCTTGTAATAGTTCCTCCTGGTGAAAATGCCTTTGTTGGAAGAAACCTGGCTGGACTATTATTATAAAAGCAATCTGCGTTTGTTATCCTTAAATGAGCATTTTGAACAGTTTCTTTGAAATCACAATTTTGTGCCTGTTCATTAGGCATTGCAGGTCATTTTGCTAACCCTTCACCTTGATCATATGGCAGGATCTATCAAATCTTGCTTTACCTCAGTGTAGGTTTTTAACAGATCCAAGAGTGTGGAATCTTATCCTGAGTAAACCTGCAAGAAATTTTGGGATCCCATAAGAGTGAGAGGTGTCAATGGTGTCCTCTTTGATTTTATTTTAGATAACAGGAGGGTGAGGCCCTTTCCCCACTGTGTGTCACATTGAGAGAACATGGTTCCACTTGAATTGTTTATGTATGATGGAGGTAGGTTGGTGTATTTACACCCATGTGCTGCAGCTTCTTTGCCTTCCATTTTGTTTTACAATATACTTTCAAGATTCTAACCTTTCCAATAGGAAGGCAACTGGTTTATAGTACCTACTTTTTGTCGCTTTTCCTTAAACATTTCAGCTGAGAAAACAAAAGATCATCGATGAGCCCATTTTGTCTAAAAATTAAGTCTGCCATAATTAGGCTCTGCTTTGTATCTCCTTTGTAAATCATTGGCTGTCATGTTGCTAAAGTGTTTTAAAGAAAGAAAGTCAAACAGCTGAAAAGCTACAATCAAGACAACATTAGAGCTGTGCTATTGTTGCAGAATTTGGATTGTGTTTATGTGAAGCTGTTCCTAAATACTTGAATTTACTGCTTATGAGACATTGAAGAGATTTTGCCAGTATTTCACAGGAAGACAGCATGACCAGAAAATATTCCTAGTTGAAACTAATTTTGGCTTCTGTTTTGATACTGACTCAATATTTGCAGCATTGGGTTGCATGTTTAAGCATTAAGGACATATTTGTATGTGGATACATGCGAAACTAGGATTTTTTTTTTTCCCATTTTTAAAATGGGGGAGGTTGTTTATCCAGGCATAACCTCTGTATATGTGTAGAGATTCAATGCTGAGCCCTATACCATATATTTTTCCTAGCTATAACAGCTTGACAGTTACAGATCTGCAGCTGGCTGTGGTATTATTTATGAGGTTACTGAAACTTGCTGCAGTTAGACTATGCCGTTACCTTTCTTGTCGTTCCATCTTCCTGTTGGTTAAGAGTTTGTTTTCCTATCTTCTTAATTTTCATCCAACCTTCAAGGTTTCTTATCCACTGGCACCAAAATGTTTTAATTTTCTTTTTCTCTCTACCTGAAAAGAGATTTTGTAATAGTTTGGGATATTACAAATAACAGCGTGTAGCCAGACTGCGCATCAGAAGTAATTAAATTTCAGAGGCTTCCTGGTGTTCATAAACTGAAGAATTTCTATTCTACCAGTTAGGTTTTCAGCAGTCTCATGATGTCGTAGTTTGAGGCCCCTCAAACAGTTCTGTGCACCCCCCCCCCTCTTTCTTC
>JASSUY010034470.1:41144-69280 GCA_032466535.1 Forpus xanthops
TAAAAATCCAAAACACAGTGCTACACCAGCTACTGCTTAAAGAAAAATGACTGCTGCTGCTGAACCCATGACACATGATTAAGTTGCAGAGGGATGGACAGTCCAAGACTGCTTATAAGAAGATGATAATGTTTTTACTTCAGAGGAGTTGCAAAGCATAATTAATTTGTCCTTGTATGGTGCTTTGAGATCCTAGGAGAAGTTTTATATGTGCTGGTATTACCTGTAATGACAGACATAATCTCGTTATGGTAATAAGAGCTGTCCAGAAACTAGAAGAGTACATGAATACTTCTGGTGAATGTATTAAAACATCATAGTAAATGTACAAAGACAGAAGTTTGAGGTCCTGATACCGGAATCAAAAGCAGCCAAACTACTTTTCAAAGGCATAACTGTGACTGCCTGAAATAGCCATGCTTGGTACAGCTTTCCCATGGTCCTCTCTAGTCACAATTTTTCAAATATAGCAGCTCACTTTTTGCAGTTATATAACCTGAGGGTGTCTTTTTTTCTTGACATTGCATTGACATTGGGGTTGAGTAAAACAACATTTCATAATGGATGAGCTTTGTAAAGGATAAAGCCTCTCCTCATGCATTATCCTTCCTGTGTGTTGTATTTTTGAAATGGAGTTGTTTCAGTGTCAGCCTGTTTCATTTCCTTTGAAGTGAGTTTCTGGCTCTCTCAGAGATCATTCGATGGCTTACTGCTAGAAATGAACATATTTTTCTCTCTCATGGCCTCCTCTGGTTAACCTTTTGAGGTCGTTGCCTTTGAAGCCATACCTGTACAGGAGGCCTCAGTGTGGAAGGGGTGGTCCCTGGGGCTTGTTCACAGGGGCTTGCTTGTTGGTTCATGGCTTCAGCAGGCTCTGACTTGCATCGTGCTTACTTTGCTCTCCTGTGGAAGAGAAAATAAGGTTGGATGTGTCATTTGATCTACACCCAGTCCTTGCACTTGATTCAACAGTGGATAGTCTCACTGACAGAAGATTATCAGTAGCAAGGCTGATATACTGATACTATAAACTATGCTTATTCCCAGGAAAGTAGGCATCAGAACAAAAAGCTGTACTGCCTAAGAAGCTATGCCACTTTAAAAATTGTGTGTCTTGGCAGTTGCTGCTAGCTCCACAAGGCTCCTGCTTGCATCTGTCAGTCTGTTCGCTGCTACACCTCTCATGTTCTTGTTCTTCCCTCCTTGTGGAGCTGGGAAAGGAGGGAAGCGGAAGGTCTCTTAAGAGGCTGATCCATTAGCCGTAATTTTCTTCCCAAGTGCCTTGCAGGAAATCTGAACTAGACAATGGCAAATAAAATGTGAAAAACTCTCCTTTCTAAACCGAGTGAAGTGTATTAACTGAATTATCATTTACATTTCTGGTGGCCTTTCTCCTTTTCATGCGCAACTGCATAACCTTGCTGCTGCTAATCTCTTTGCTTTTCAACTTGGTCAAAGCATTCACTGTCAAACCCCCTATAGCTTTATATTTGTGTTTTTTGTGCTGTAATTATACTGATAATTCAGCTAAGATTAAAGCTTTCTGGAGGTAAGCAGAGCACTAATTTTCTCTACGATAAGCTAATTTTGCTACTTACCTAGCTTCCTAACACTCCTTGCATAGCACACATTGCTGAGCTTGCTAAAGCCACACAAGCTGTGGTCTCTTGGCTTACATCTCAGACTGCTCCCGCTGTCCTGTTGCCTTTATCTGCTGTTGCCTTTATCTGTGGTCTGATCAACTCAGGTCTGTGGCTCTGGCTTAAAAGTCCACCCTCCGCCCAGTGGGCTGCTTGCAGCTAGTGCTGCTGTCTGCATGGTACAAACTCTTCATCTCCTTCCTTCCCCTGAGAACAATATCCGAGCAGTATCCCTCATCCTGTTCCTTTTTTAAAGTGCTAAATAATGCTACTTGAGAGCTCCAGTTTGCCTGGATTTTTTTTTTCTTTTTCTTTTTGGAAGCAAGTGTGAGAAATGTATTAATATTTAATCCTAACAATTTGGAAGAACTTGAAGCTACAATAAGATAGCCATGGCCATCTGTTGTGAGCAGCAGAACAAGAATTTATTTAATAACTTGGAAAGAGAAGAGGGACTGCCAATCACCTATAGATTTATTCCTTAATAAAGCTTGCACAGTCTCTGCAGAGGGAGATCCAGGTGGTGAAGGAGGCACTCCAGACAGTGCTCATGCAACTTCAGCCAGCAAGGGAGGCAGAAGAAAAGGCTGGAGACTTCCTCTGTGACAGCTGGTGTCCAGGAAAACAAGACTTGAAGGAATAATGAGCCGAAAGAGCTGGTAGGATGACATTAATTCACAAAGGGCTGCTTTTAGTAACTGAATACTGTTTTACCAAGCCTCAGGGATCTCTTCTCTCCCTGCATAACTAATAACTAAATCAATTATGGAGCAACAGAGCCTGGAGGTCTATCATCAGAAGTATGCTACACAGCCTCACATGTTCTGGCACAGATTGGGAAACAGCTTTCAGAGCCCAGCAGCCCCTGTAAATGTGTAGATTACAAATTGATACATTTCAAGTGAGTCTGCAAAGTTGCCTTTAATGTCAGTGAAACGTTCTGCTTGAAGGCTCATAAACATTATCTGTCTTCCTTACTCATGGATTTTTTTCCTTCTGATTTAAAAATGTAGCATTAAAGCTGGAACATCCAGTATTTCTTGAAAACTAGCTGTAAGAACAACTTTGTTTTTTCCTTTTCCTTGGCTTTAACAGCTTTCTTACACTGAATGCATTTTCACATTCCTGCAATAATTAAATCAATAGGATGAAATTCAAGTTAACAGCATTCTTTCAACTGAAATTTGGACTTCATTTACTCTGTGGTATTGAGTACAGTGGAGGTAACTAACAGCAACCCCTATAGCAGTAGCTTAACTCGTTTCATTTATGTATTAATAAAAACTTGCTTTAGTATTACAGGAGTTGTAAAGCACAAAGAATTATTACATTGGTAATTTGTCTACCTTAAATACCGTGTGAATATGTCATTATGTCTCCCTGTAAAGATTATTACTCCTATTATGTTACTTTGATCTTCCTTATAACTTCAACAGGAATGCAGATTTTTTTTTCAGCAGACAGGTATATGTATATATACATAAACGTGTATTTTTATAGGAAATAAAACCAACGCTCAACTGAAGCCAACTAATATGAATGATCTATAATTAAATTATTGTTCAAAACAGTTAGTGCCTTTAGGAATTCATGTACTTTTACTTGGATACCAGTATATATCTCTGATGTCACAAAATAATTCTGCTGCTGTTTGTTGCAGGGGGAGAATTTTAAAAAAAATCCTATTTTTTTTTTTTATTAAGCCAATAGATGAAGAAAACATCTTGCACCTCTGTACTTTTTATACTATTGCTCTGACATTTTTGGGATTACTTTTGTCTGCTTCTTCAGTTACTCATTTTACAGTCACATTGTGAAGGCTTTTACAAATTCTGAAGGTCATTGGCCTACTAGCCCACTAAGATTGTGTTCCAGTTCTTTGCCAGTTTTAATACTAGTTGAAACTTCTACCTCGGTGTTAAGGATAGAAGGGGAAAAAGTTCAGGCAGCCAAGACATACAACAGGATTATAGTTGCATCCGGGAGCATATGGTTGTCAAACCAAAGCTCAGGTGGTTGCTGTAGTCATCAGATCCTCAAGGTGAAATTACTACTCTGTAATTGAGAACATGGTTGACTTTTCTTTTTGTGTAAAACATGAGCCAGCATCCTTGTTGGGGTAAAGACTTTTGGTTCTTCACCTTGCCTGGACTGTGCCACCCAGTTCCCATTCCAGTCCCCAATCTCTTGCTACTCCTCTCTTTGACCAGTTGCTTTCTCCAAGCTTTTCTGGACAGTCCCTTTTCAATACCTACCTCCCCATAGCAGATTTGGCACTTTTTGAAGTGCACCTAGCCAGACAAAGAAGGCATTTGCCTCCAGCTTAAGGCAGCCCAATAAGCATGGGTAGCAACCTGTGGCACCCTGATGTTCACCCAATGCACAGAACCGGCTGCCATCCTATGGAACCCACCTGAGTTCAAGTAAAGAGCAAAGAAAGCACACTGACAAGATCAGTCTCTTACAGCTGTTTCCTTAAGACTTGTAGAACCTCCTTGTGGGTTAACACCCACAGAGAGGCTCAGGTACTGAGTTTCCAGCTATGAGCTCTTATATAGGATGATGACAACATGATGGCCTGTACGCTAATGCTGCATGACCCTCCTCTCCCACACTGAGGGGTGTGTGGAGTTTTGTCCCCTGGATAGGTAGTGCCTGCAATATAAACTGCTGGCAGGCCCTGTAAGTAAGTGCCTTAGAGCCAGCTAAGCATGAAGTCTGCTTGCTTGCTCAGCAACTGTCACAGGGGCAGGAGAACAGCACCCTCATTCTTGCTGCCCCTTTCTTGAGGACATTCCTACTCAATTAAAAAGCCCATGTGGCTTCTGTGTTTCAGAGCACTGCTACATTTTAATAAAAGCTCAATCTATGCAACCACTTTAATAAGACACCGAACTCCTGAGAATGAAAACTGTCATATTTGTCTTTGCTAACATTTATTTTATACATAATGTTTACTACTACTAATTTAATTTATTATTCCATTAACTTCACTGTTTGTTGTGGGAAGTTAGAGCCAGTAATCATTCCTTTTCTCAGACATGCTGAATCCTAAGCATACTTAAAGAAAAGTATACTATGCAATGTATTAGCTGCCTTTTATTGGTGGATAGAAAACTTTCAAATAAAGAGAAGAATATTTTAAACTAACCCAATGCCTGTTTGCATTCTGTGCAGCATACAAGGCTTTAGAAATTTCATTCTGGGGAGGTGGGTGTGGATGAAGAGGGGAGAAGAGAAATAAACCATGTGCATGACTGTTACTGTGCTCTAGACAGCAGCAACGCCTCTGCTTGGGAAATTCTGTGATGCCTTCTGGAAGCTGTCTATAAAGATGCATTCAAGACCGGAGTCTGACAGCAAAATGTAGCTATTTTCATTGTGTAAGGAAGAGAAATAGCATGTGGTGAGCTATTCAGACAGGTAAATTTGCTTTGATGAGAAGTAAGAGAGCATCTGTGGTATTCCAAGGACCTGTTTCAGATATGCTTGCTAAGACTCCATCACCTCCAGGTGAACTCAAGCCCTACCACCTGCAAGCAATGAATCTCAACAGAAATAACTCTTTCTCATTTCTGAGCAGGGTGCTCTCTCTAAGACCCCAGCCCTCAAAGTTTTGAGGAGTACATAGACAGGCATACAGGCTTTGTGTGCTAAGCCTTTGCCACATGGAAGGAATTAGAATTGTTTAGGTTGGAACCTTCACCATGTTCTTTGCTCTTCCAAAGCACATGCAACAGACTGCTTGAGGAAGGGTGCAAGATGAGGAAGCAGCTCACCTCAAGCAGTCCATTTCATGTGCTTTTGAGGAGGAGGAGTTAGTTATGTTTAACATGCACCGCCAACACCACCCCCACCCATATACAGACATACTCAAGGGACTAAAGGAGAAAGTGAAGAGGGGACAGCACCCCAAAGGGTGTTTAGCTCCAGCCTGTTTCTTTCCGCAATCAATTAGATAACCCATTCTTTCTAAAGCATGACAGCTCAGACTTTTGCTATCATTACTTGTTAAATCAAGATCAGCACATCTTTTCTAGAGCACCGGAGAAGGCAGTTCAATAACAGATCCCAGGTAGTGCTGGAGAGAGCTCCAGGGTAAGATTAGAATAATCCTCATGTATCCTTTTGGTTTACTATCCTATTATAAATGACACTGGGACCAAGAGATTTTTTTTTATCTCTGAGATTAACAATCTACAAAGAAGCTCTAAAATACTATGCATATGTGGATATTTTTTTGTACTGGTAAGGAAGATAATAGAAGTTTCTAGATAGATTAAATAAAGGAAAAGGAGGAAAGGCCTGTGAATACAGAAGAGTCTTTCTGAACCTGAAAAGCAGCCAAGCCAGCAGCCACAGTAAAGCATTTCTCTCAAATTTCTCATGAAGTCTTGAATATGAGGCCTGAGAAAAGAACATATATGGGGTTGAGTAAGGAAACATCCAAATTCTTCACATGCATGGCATTTGGCCACTCCTGGTTTTCTTGTTTGGAAAAGCAGTGTCTTACAGAAGGGGGTGTTGCAGCCTTGTCAAAGACACACAGGGTGTCCTGGGTTCAGCAGAAGCAGTCATTTTTCTCCTTGATAGCTGGTGCAGTGCTGTGGTTTTGACTTTCGGCCTGGGAACAGTGCTGATAACGCCAATGTTTTCAATTACTGCTTAGTAATGTTTTGGTCTGGTCAAGGACTTTCTGAGTCTCATGCTCTGCCAGGGAGGGAGGGGAAGCTGGAAGGAAGCAGAGGACACCTGACCCAAGTAAGAGACTTTTCCACAGTGACAATCCAATTTACAATAAGAAGACAACCTGTAATGTATTACTTTTCTGACAATAAGACTGTGAAACACCAAAAGAAACACCTCTGGATTTTCTTACCAAGTAGGCTCAAGATTTTATGTGTATCATCTCAATCCCAAAACCTATAGCTTGTACTCACTCTCTAACTTCCCTCTAGGAGCACCCCAGTGCAGAGGCTTGGAGCCAGGCACAGTGCTGGATATAGGAGCTCCTCCAGGGCTGCACTGGGAGTCAGTGTCACAGGAACTGGGTTAGAGATACCAGATGAACCTGTTCCACTCCTTAGGGATTGGGAGGGGCAACAGGGACACATCCATCTCATTATTTCTGTGCTCTTCTAGAAACTTGAACATTTTATTTTCCTGTTGTTTAAAGCACATTTTCAGAAAGTTCCTTTTTCATCATCCATGAGATTTTTAACAACCAGGATTAGTTTCTCCTGGCTCTAATACAATAAGGTCCGGCAATGAGACCTACTTGTTCTCAGCTACTGTCTGATGACTTTCGATCAAAGTTTACTCTTTTAATTTCAAGAACAGTTCCTGGAGCAGCAGCTGACTGGTTGACCATGCTATTTTCTCCCATTTATATGGCAATGCTGAAAAGCAGGAACATGGTATTGGCACCTGGACGCAGCAGTGACAAGGCTTTACAAATAGTGCCAACTCCACTGTCCCCACAAAAATGAAAGTGAACAAAGTTTCAGGTAAAGAGGTGCAAGAATGACTGAGATTAGAAAAAATGAATTTTCTCACAACAGACCAACAAAGCTGAGTACCAATGACTTAGCCAGATAAAGACCAAAGTGTGACCCACTCACATCCTTTAGTATTTACATTGGGAAAGATTTCCACTGCCTACTGGCTATTTCATTTAGCAGAATCGTCCGCAACAGAAAAAGACATTTCTAGGGGAAGAGAGAATTGACCATTGGGGAAAAAAACTGTCTCAAAGTTAAAGCAAGCTTGGGATTTTATTTTTTTTCTTCTGTTCTTATATGGTGAAGAAGGCCCTCCTACATCACAGATGTAACACATTTGATTCAGGAAGCACCACAATGCAGTTTCATACATGCATGATTTGGATGCCACTGGCAAGTAGGCCCAGTGCTTTACCTTAAATATAGGCATTTTCTTTAGTGACTTTAAAAATAAAAAGTAAAAGGGCACAGAAAGAACAAATGCTTTGCTAAACTATTGTTTAGCAGCAGAGGTAGAGTTGGCAGACAGGGTAGCTGGGAGTCTGCAAGCTGAAACAACCTATTTACCTGTTCTCTGATCTTGGCCTTGTCTCAAAAGGACAAGTGAAACCAAACGTTAAGGAAGGGTTTATTGTAAATCTTTCCTGGGATGCCAAGACTAAAGCTATTACAAAATGGCTCAGAGCCTGACTAGGCAGGAGCCGAGGGTTTCAAGCCAAATTCCCTCTTTCCTCAGGGCCAGCAGGTTAAACGTGGCTGGGGGCACATTTCATGATGCATCACCAGGCAGGATGGGGTGATGCCAGCACTGGACTTATGTCTGTGAGTAGAGGCATTGCTCAACATTTGCACTGTGCTCCAGCCTAACAGGCAGTGCAGCTGTTTTCAGCACTGCACAGCATCCTTTGCAAAAGAAGAAAACCCTGAGAAACCAAACCAGCACCATAGCCATCAGCCACTGCTTGTTGTGGCTCCAGTGCTGGCATTTGATCAACCTATTGCTACTCATTTTCATTAAGTGAGAAAGAAAAGGTGAAGAGAGCACCCTGCCTCTCACAGCCATACGTGATTTGTCATTGCTAATTCTCTATAATCAGCTGTAGCAAGTGAAGCCAGTCTCTTTCTATTAGTCCTGACAGAAAACGTTTCTTTGTCTTCTCATCAAGTACCCCAAAGTCTTTGAGTGGATATGAGCTACAGCTGTACCAAACCCCCATCTCTCCTTGAAACTTCTCCTTGGCATCATGAACAGAAGGCAGCAACACAGAACAGCTCTTCCAGTACAGTAATACTCCCTGGTTATGACATGGGAACAGTAAGGCATCACAGCTTTATTTTCTTCTTTTTACTGTGTTTTTGTTATCCTGAATTGGAAATGTAATGCTGATTAGCTCTTCATAAGTATCAATGCTTAATAATCCTATTAAAGATCTTCTGTAGTGGAAAATAAAAGAAATGAAGCAGCAATGGTGTCTCCTAAAAGATAAATAAATCACCAGGCCTGATTAATATCTCCTCTTCTGCAGCCTTAGTTCTTGGGCTTTAGAAAGTTCTTCCCAGAAGATATATTGAGGCCAGGGGGACAATCATTCAGGGATTTCTTTATTCACTTTCCCTATAAATTGGTAACAGACCCTGCTTATCTTTTGCAAAAGATGTTGGAAAGCACCAAGTTTTGCCTCTGTAACTGTTAGTGATTGCAGGGTCATTTATTATGGGAGGTGATATTTAGCTCTAGGAGTTGAATCAACAGGAGAAAATAATCCCAACTCCTGCGTACAGACAGTCCTGTAATACAGCAGCCTAAGCAAAGAAGCTTATGTCTCTTGGTCAGGAGCTCCCAGGGCAGTTATCCTTCCCTCCAGTCAATCTACCCCTGGGTAAAGGCTTAGGCACAGATGCACTCCACATTCATCCTTTTAATACCTTTAACATGTGGTTTACGCATGATCTAAACAGTGCACAGATTTGAAAGAAAGGAGCTAATTTTGTACTGGAATTCAAGAGGTTTTTTCCCCTGTCTGTTAGTCATCTTTTCATTTCAGCTCTTTCATTTCCCTGCAAAACATTCTGCCTCTGCCATGGGCTGCATCTCAGCTCAGAGACATGAGTGGTTGTGGCAGTCCTCACCCCTGCATTCCTCATAAGTTTGCAGGCACACACACACATGCTCACACACACTCAGTCCAAGGGACTAAACAGAGCTTCACCCTGTCTCTTTTGGGTTGAAGCCTGCTGAAATGATGCTCAGGAGAGGCAAGCGTGCCTGTCAGAGATTAAGGATCCGCTGAGGTGAGCTCAGAGAAAGCTGTTTTCAGCAGTCTTGCACACATCTGCCTCTTCAGAAGTTGAGGCCAGCCTGACACAGAGCAGAGCTGTTTGTCTGTAACCACATGCCCAAAGCATCTATAAAATCTTAGTCTTATCACTACAGAAGCACTGACAAAATACCACCAGACTGTAAAGAAAGCTTAGTTTCACTGGCTGAAGTGGGAGGCAGAAGGTACAATTTGGGCAGGCAGGACCTCACCCTGCCAGTTCCTCCAGAGGGGGAAGAGCTGCAGGACCCTGTCAGCATCTGACGTGCCTGAGCTACTGTGTTCAGGCTTTCATGGGGGCTTATCAGCTGCAGTAAGAAGTTCACACACTCCCTTTGAAAGAGCAAAGCAAGCTCATCTGCCTGAAGCACACCACCACCAAATTCACAAGTCAACGACAGTCTGGTTCTCCATCTGGCCCTATCAAAGCTAGGCTGTATGATCACAGGCTTTCTGCATCAAACTGTACCAGGCTCAGCTATAGTTAATATATCAGTCCTGCATGGTTACTGTGTACCTTAGTTGCTAGTTGTGAAGGATTTCAGAGAAACAGGAGAGATGAACATCTCATACCTGATAAGCAACTCCAAGCTATCCCTAAATAACTGGTAATTAACCAGCCCAGCACTACTCTCATCGAAGGAGGATGAAAGGGGAGAGATCACTTTCCATTTGGGATTTTAAACACTTAATGCTTTTGAGGATGTAAACCCAAGTCCCTAGTAAATTTTATCAGTGCCCTTACTATGAAGCCAGAACACTGTCAAGGCTGTCCAAGCTGAGGTTTTCTAGTCTGTCATCCTTCACTAGTCCTAGGATGAAATCCACATGCCTCTCTATTCTTGCCAAACTCCACACTTGCCCACTGGCAGTCAAGTCCTCTGGCCAGTCTGTCCCCTGTGCAAGGGCACACTGTTCACCTGGCACAGGATGTTCAGACCCTTTTTTTTGGCCTACATCTCTTCAGACTTCGGACACCACTTTGATTTTCAAAATGCTGACAGTGAAGTCTGGGGTAAAAAGCACACAAAAAAAGCACACAAAAAAAGCCCAAAGTGTGGTCATCTGCAGTTAGGCAGATATTTATGTGATCCTGGGTTGATTAAGAGGAAATTAAGCTCATAAGGTACCCTCCATGAAGCACATGACATAGAAGACAGATTCCATGACTGCACAAACACCACTGGCTGTGAGAGGTCAAGTCTTTCCTTGTGACTTGGTGACAAGATTTCAACCATATGCTCTTGCAAATCTCTGTCACTGAATGCAACTTCATTCTCACCCAGAGTGAACAAATTGCCCTAGCAGGAGCCACAAGTACAATTTCAAATGCTGGTACTCAACCTTCAGTCATTGGCCAAGAGGTTACAGTTCTAGCATCACGTCTCACAAAACGGCAGAAAAATTTCTCCCGTGCTGTTTTTGGGTAGAAGGAGGACTTGATGACTTCTTCTCACACGGAGGAGCAACACTGATCTGCATTTGGGAGGGACTTGGATTGAGTTTCAGCAAGCCCCACGTACACAGGTGAGTCCAGGGAGCAGCTCCTCTTCCCGCAGCCTCAGCCGCTCCTCTGTGAGCCTGATGCTGATTTTCAGCTGCTCTTTCCACCTGCTGATGCCCTCTGGAGTTTCCCCTTGCAGGTACTCAGCCTCTCTCATAGAGGACACAGTATGAGATTTTATATCATGTGCTGGCAAAGGGAAAGCTTCTCCTTCATGCATACATTCAATGCAAGCTTCAACACATACATTCCCACCCTGTCCTCTTTAGGCTAAACACTGAGTCTTGAACCGAATCCCACCTGCCCTTCCAGGCATGGCAGGCAATTTGGCTTCTTTAAACCATAAATAAGAGGAAAAAAAAAAGTCCAGAAAGTAAACTGGACTGCTCTGTTCAGAGTTTCAGATCTGACAAGTGTTCCCTGCCACTTCTTATCACAAGTCAAAGTAATCCTTTAAGAGGTTTTGCTGGAGGGAGCATTACAGTGTGCAGGATCATGTAGACTTCTCCAAGGAGAGTCACAAAGCAATAACAGCAGAAAAACCAAGGCAAGAGGCACGCCACTGACATGGATCTCCAATTCTGCTCTTAAAACATTAGGGAAACCTGAGATTAGGCAGATACTCATACAGGATCATTACAATGGCAGTCAGTAAGTGCATTTCATTTCTGAATTGCATCTTTACAAGCAGCACTGACCCAAATATAAGATTTAAGCACAGGAAGCAATTTACTGCCCCTTTTGGAGTAACAACTGAGCTGCTTAAGGAAAGCTTGACCTAAGGTGATAAGATAAAAAGATCTGTCATCCACAGCCACACCCCTAAAGCATTTGAACTCTGCTTGGGCTCGTTGTATCTCTGCTTTGAAACTGATGTAAGACAGTCCTCTGTTAGCTCATCCGTTTCATGCTCACAAAGTACCAGGAATGACGACATTTGTCACTAAAACTCTGCACCAGAAGGTAGTCAGTGCAAATTAAAGTGCAAGCCTGGCTTCTCCAGATCTGCTCAGGGATGGACGTGAAGCTCTCAGAGGGAGATAGGAACTTCCTCTTGCAACGAGCAGAAAGCAAACTCAGGCCAGACCCTGAAAAACTGCTACAGATCACCAATGAATCTGACACTTTTCATCCAGTGAGGCATGCGATGCAAGGCAGGTCCCTGCAAAGGGCATAATTTAGCATAACTTACTTCATGGGTCACTCTGTGTAAAGGTTTGTAAGACCCCAGAGCACATCATGCATTTTGGGTGATGGTAGCGCTGCCATCGGTGGATTTGCTAAGGAAAATACCACCTTCAATTTTTTATTTCACCTCTCATCCAAAAAATGTTGTGAATATTTTCTTCTCAGCTGAAACAAAGTTCCTGTTGTAAAGGGTGTGGGGAATTATGCTAATGTGGTGTTGCTACCCAACTGTTTTGAAAAGGAAACGTAGTCCTCATTTTTCACAATAATGGGATAAATGTAAGTCAGCTATGCTAGAGAGCACTTGGGAAGAGCAAGGTATTGTTTTTCCAAACCAGAAAAAATGTCTTCAGCCATCTCTTGAATTAAATATTCATAGTCACAAAGGAGTGAGGACCCATATTCTCAGCAGTCTTATCTGTCATGACAAAGGTGGTTACGTATTCATACATAATACCTGCCCACACTGGTCCACCGCATTAGTCACTACCATCACTCTGTCAGTGGCAAGGCAGTGCAGAAGATGGTGTATGTCTTTTATATATTGTGCTATGTGAATTAATAACCACAACAATAATAAAAAAAAAAAAACAAACAAAAAAAAAAAAACTTGCTACCTTATTGAAAAGAGGAGCTGAGGTAAAAAAAAACAAAAAAAAGAGATGAGCTCAACCACCATCTCCTCACACACCTGGAGTTAACAGCATTATTATTCATGTCAGACTACTTTGTATGGAACAAACATCGTGCTTTGTGTCAAACCAAGGACAATAACTTTCTTCACAAGATTTTCACTCTTGCAAACCTATCATAAAATAGACAGCCTCCTTCACCCAGGTTCACTGACCAAGACATAAAAAACTGTGCCCAAATGTGGAGCTAATCCAAAGAAAAGAGGATCCCGCACTGCATGCCTGGACAGCACAGGGAGCTCCTGCTGAAAAACTTTCCTCTACCTACTGTTCCTTTCCATTCTGCACACACTGGAGATATGCCTTTCTCACTCCCCACAGATCCTCTAAGCCCAGTTAATAAAATAAATACTCTAAGCTTGCCAAGCAGCAGTTCACTCCACAGCAGCAAAGAAGCTCTCCATGCAACCTGCTCAGCAACAGGAGCAAGGAGCTCACCATTCCCACTAGTGGCTCTCATCAGCTTCACATTGAGAGGGGAAGGGGGAGGTTGGCCCACCACTGACCCACCAAAACCAAGAGAAGTGAACACAGACATCAGCAAACATCAGCTCACAGACAGATGTACCATATTTCATGCAGGAATCAGGGCAGGCATTACCTAGATGAAGGCTAGATAATCAGGACTCTCCAACAGATCCTGCAATTTGCTCCTTGGGGTGCAGAATATTCCCAGCTAATCTGCAGGGTTGTTTTCTCCTTCCCCACCACACAGCCGTTTGGTACTATTCATTCCTATATGCACATACAGGACCTTGCTTTCATCATGACATGGGCTAATTAACCAATTCTGACACAGTAATTAGCTGGTAAAAGTAGGTCTACACTTTCTTATTTAACATATCAGTGCTGTATTTCTTGCACCAGAGAAGCTTCAGGGGGCAGCTGGGCACATTTTGGATGTCCATGCTGCCTGCTGAACTGCAGCTTGCCCCACTTGCATGGCTCCACACTGCTGAAGAGCCGCTGTGTGTACAGTGACAGGTGCTTTGCATCAGGAGACGTAAAGAGACATGGCAGAACCAGAGCAAAGACCGTATCTGCATCATAAATCACTTCACTGGTGTGTTCCAGACATGCTATTGAGCCAGATCACACTTTAACACATCAGACATGTTTTGTGTGAGAGCTCTGGCACATCCATATCTCTGTTAGATGATGCTTAGCTAGTTTAAAAGTAGCTCAATGAGAGTCACAGAGCCCATAAGCCTGTTTTGACTCAGTAGCCATGTCATGGGTCGTGGTGCCAAGTAGTCTGCAGACAAGAAGCTCTATCAAGCCCCACTGAATCTGGGAACAGGATGAGCATCCCCAGGAGTCCTGGAGATGCATTTCACATCCCATTTTGAACCACAGATATCAGCTTGCCAAATGCTACCAAGTTTTAAATAACAAATGCTCTGCATGCACATGATATTTCTCCTCACCTTCCCCCACTCTCCATCCTCAGGGCCATATTGCCCTCCTCTCTATTTCCAGCTTGCAGATTTCTTAATGAAGCTTCAGTATTTCTCTTAACTCTCCAGTCAGCACTGGACGGACACCAGTGCAGATGCACAGCGTGACTAAAACTGTGGGGATGTTTTATTTCGGAAAGGTATTTCTGAGCTTTGCCAGGAAAGAGAATACTGACTACCCTGGGGCAAGCCAGGACCAGCACCCACTCTAAAATCCATCACTTTACATCTTCTGAATTAGGAAATGCGGCTGTTTGGAGGCCAGTAAGCACTAGAGAGGTCGAGCCATGGTTCTGCTGAGCCAAGCAGGGCAGAGTTGTCTGCACCCCTTTGCTGAGTATCTGACACACGAGCCAGAGGAGCTACATCTGTCTCTCCTCTCCTCCCGTGACCTTCACTAGAGGCAATGCATCCCAGTGCCGCTGAAATAAATGGCAATTTACAATAGATGGGGTCTGGGACACAGGCTGGCCATGGATCTCTGGATCATTTCCTGATACTGAGGAGCCCACCTACACTTGCAGAGGAACACATGAAACTTGCTGAGAGAAACCCTGTTATTAGCCACTATGAAGACGCCTCCATCTCATAGCAGATGGCAGCATCACATGCTGAAGCATTTTTTAAAGTGCATTGTGTGCCAGGAAGCGGTCACATCAGGTTAGCAGTTCACAAGCACACTGGAGTCAGAAATTCATTTACTGCTGTTCCAATACTTCCCAAATGGTACTTGTGAGCCCTGGTTCCCCTCAATAACTATATTGCCATTTCCTTGCCCCCAGTAGCTGGAAGATGCATTTTATGTGTTTTCACCCCTCAATGTGGATTCCTACAAACACTTTTCTGAAGTTTCTGTGGGGTGGGTTACTCCACAGCACAACTCATCTGCCCTGCCTGGTTTTGTTCATCTTTAAAGATAACACATTGAATAGATCCAGGGTCCAACAAGTTATGGGCACAGAACCCACAGGAATGTGACCTCCACAGACTGGCTTCAGTCCACATTAATAATATAAATTTTGTAGTATAAAACAGTTCAGACCAATACAGAGCTGGTGTTATCTCACTGGTGCTTCCCTGAAAAGCAAGAAGAGTTCAATGCTACAGGTGTGTGATGATCACATCACAACCACCTCCAGCATCCTCACTTTCAGGAGTTATGGTATATGCTCAACAGCTTATTGGAGGGATCAGTTACTTAACTCAAGCCCTGATCCCTTGAGGTTGGTAATTTTTAACTTTATCCTTCAGTCACATTTGATGATGGGTAAGGTGTTGCAGTTTGGCCACAGCCTCCTTTGAGTATAGGTTGCAGTCACGATTCTCAGCAGCCTCTGTAGTTTTTAAAAGGCTTAGATGAGCACATGAAATAACGTTCCCTTGGTCCCAGAGGAGGCATTAGCTTGCTAAATCAGATGAAATGTTTTTAAAAGGATACTGCCAGGGATATTCAAGCAATTGCCAAAACTAAGAGGGAGAGCTAGGATTCAAACAATGAAAAGCCAGAGAGCAGTCTGAGATGAGCTATTCCATATGGGGACTGGGACCCTGAAATTACAATGTTAAGCCAGAGAATAAGCAGTACATGAAGATGGGGTGAGTTTATTCTCGAATTTGAGCAACGTAAACCATGATCTGGGATTTTAAGATTGCTTGCATTTGCATTACCAGTGCCAAGGTAAGAAAATAAGAAGATGTAAGTGAATCTATGGATTATATTTAAATAAAACCCTGATTATGCTGTCCCTTGAAGCAAGTTTAAAGGGTGGTAAAGTTTTTCTGCCTCCTAAATGTACAGTTAAGGTTGTGCTTCAAAAAAGTCAAATTGTCACTACCAACCAGAACCCCAGGCTGTGGGAGTGCAACAACACCTTACTAGATAGGTCCTAATAGGGATAAGAAAAAAAGCCACAGGACGTACTAGCACATCGTAAAGCAGTGCCTGGTAATTCTGAGTTTTCCTAGCTCAACACGGCCAGGTCCCATGGGTTAAAAATACATGGATTTGTATAATCCATACAAATGTAGTTACAGGTCTTTATGGCTCTTAGCAAGCTTTGCATACATACTTGTACCATGTGCTACAAGTACTTCTCCAATCTGATTTTCTGACACACCACCACAGCCCCCTTATTCCACCCCCCCAAAAAAAGCACATCACGAAGTCACTAAGTCCTACACTATACAGGCTGAAGTTTGACACTTTTGATCTCTCAGAATTGAAGACTATACACTGCCCATCACAGGAGCTTGGTTTTTGTACCTCTTCCTCCATATCCCTCTTAATCTGTATGGCCACACAAAAATACTCGAGGCAGATATCAGGCAATGAGGTCTGTAACACCAGTCAGATTTTAATTACAGGCCTGTCCCAGACTTACCGCACAAACTGAGCTTGTCTCAGGTTAAATGTCCTGCTTGGATATACCTGGTAAGACCCAGATGTTGAGACTGCTATTACAACAGAAGTGGTTATCACTGGCCCATGCCAGCAGGCTACAGAAGACAGAAGGGCTGTCTTTTTGGCCTGCCCTCCCATCTCAAATTCCTGTGTAAGGACTAGCTCAAGGCACTGCAAATACAAGAGCACAGGCACAAAGCAAGGATCTCCCTCCTCTGCAACACTCAGCAAAGAAAGGGACTGTCTTCCCAGAACAGATGCATCTCCCTGGAGGGCATTATCTGAAACACCTTTCAGTGGCCAGTCCAAGACCTGGACAAGCCTGTGTCATATTTGCCTCTTGCCTTACAAGCATCTAGCTCAGGTAGCTAAAATATCCTGAGAGTATTTTAGGTGCTACAGCTAGCCCAGGATCTTCCTCATAAGATATTTGACTTGCTCCTAGAACAAGCACATGAGACTTCACTATACTTTTGTTTCTGCCACCAAGTCTGTTTCCAGTCCACTTGAGCCCTGTCTGATATTTAGGTATTTCTGGTGCTGAAGAGGAAGGTGAGACTTCAGTGTAGTTCGTCATGCCACTGCGAGGGAGGAAGAGCTGTTTAAACCAGCAGCTCGCTCTAGGGCCAGTGCCCAGTTACTCTGGGAAAACAAAGGTGAAAGGCAAGTTCCAAGGACAATTCATCATCTCTTTTACCCACTGGCTCTGCAGGAAGGCTATGGAGCCACACAGGTAACAAGCTACTGAACACCAGTTCTCCCCAGAGGGTGCTTTAGGAACAGGCAATTAAGGAACAGCGGCCATGGGAAGCTTCAGCCTGTCACCCACATCACTCTTCCAGACATGGGGGTTTAAACGCTGCTGAAGGTTGCCCTTTCTGACAGCCCCAGGTCTTGAGACTCCCAGAGCAGGAGGGAAGCCAGACCAGCTCCCTCCTTCACAGCCAACATGCACCATCACCATGCTGCAGGAACACCTTCAAGGGCCGCAGGCAGAGCTCACTTTCTCTGACCTATTATGTTAATTCCCCCTGTGACGGAGACAGGCAAGAACTATGACAGTTAATAGCAATTATAATGAGGGGTAGAAACAACCCTTTTTCCAGTTGAGGTCGATAATAAGGCTCCCATGGGTACCTATGGGAAGCAGATTAGGACTGTTACAGGAAATTAAGATGTAGGCAGAGGAGTGTTGAAGGAGCCCTGGAGAGGAGTTTTGAAATTCTTGTAGCCTGATGAGAAATGATTGACTTATTTTCCCAGCTGGATTTTAGGAGAAGAGGCAGAGTTGCATGTAAAGAAGAGATGTCATGCCTTCACTGGAACAGGCAAACCACAATACTATTTGCTCGGCTCTAAAGCCTTTCTCTAAACTCCAATGGATGCAACTGTACATAGTGTTCTGACCTTCCCTCCATAATTCACTTGCAGTGAGCTTCACCCTAAGTAAAGGTAGGAAGCCAGTAACAACTGGCTTTATTCCCTACCAGCTTATCCAGCGCAGTGTTTCTTAAGCACCGACTCTTAGATGTGGGGACAGGAGGGATGCCTTGGCACCTGAACAAGAGTTGCAGCCCTGTTACACAGACACCAGTAGTCCTAAAACCTCAGAACAGGGCTCCCAAGGCACACAGGACAGGGGTGAAGCCTTTCTGCACCACTGACATTTCATGCAAGCAGAAAAGCCTCAGTTTCAGCAAGCTGTGATATAGCCTCCCAGCAGGGGAGGGGTTACCCCTTCCCCATCTCTACTGGCCTCTTCAGTCTGGAGTCAGGGCTTCACTTTTCACTTGATGAATCTCCAGCAGGCCTCAATGGCCACTAAAGCAAAGTCAGTGTCAGCCTAGTCAGCAGCAGAGGCAGCATCCCCAGTTTGGAGCCTATACTCTCCCAGCGCATGTGCCCAGGGCACTATCTCTCTCTCTGCACACAGATGCCTGGCAGCCATGCCAGTTATCATGAGTTCTAATTTTGCTTCCTGATGTGAACACATGCACCTGCGACAGAAACCAAATAGCCTGCCTTGCTTCACTGAGCAGCCAGGTCCCAAACAGCTGATTCTGCATTATCAGCAAGGACCACATCCAAGTACTGGCTCATTAGTTACCAATCCTCCAAGCCATTTAAGGCAAACTAAACAGAAAATGCTGCTGGTCTCTGAAGAGCTGTTCTTTTTCCAGTTCAAGACTCACCTCCATTCATGGTCTTCCAATACGTGAAAAATGTTTGCTTTCCCCTTTAATGCAGGGTTCTGCTGTTTCAAAAAGCATATGTCAGATGCTAGTTTTCCAGGTAGCTAGGTCTGGACAGCCACATTACTCTGTTTACGCCAAAATAGTGCAGTTTTTCCCCTGATGAGCTCAACACTCCTGCCTAGCTGCACAGTGAAGCTGGAGGATTTGTAGACCCAGAACCATCAAAGAACAATACTCTGGGCTGCTACCACTACCCAAATTTTGCATGGGCAACAGCAGAAACTCACAGACCAAAACTCACCCAGACAGTAGCATTTCAAGTGATAAAACAGGAATGTTCTTTGTCCTACATGGCGGCTCCTTATCCTCCACACCCTGGCTGCCAAACATAACAGCATGAACAGGGGGCTGGGGTATAGGCTCTGTTTATTGTTTAGTCATGGAAATGGGACTACAAAAATAATAAAAGTAGGAAAAACAATCCCTCCCCTACCCTCAAACAGCAGTAAAATAACAGTGATTAGATTTTTCTCAGCTACATCTCAGTAGCAGCTGAGATTCTATCCCTTAAATGGACAACTGCTACATTTCTCCTATATTGTCTCCTTTTAGGCTTCAAGAAGCCACAAAAGTTACATCAATCTTTCAAGGGGAGCAGTGCTCAGGCTTCCCACCATTTCCTGTGGAAGCTGCAGATGCTCTGACCTGTGAAGATCAGGATCCTTCAGGTCAGGTACTTTGCGTCAAGTTTGTTCAGTTGAGCAACTGTCTGGAGATCAACAGTGAAGGGAGGAACTGCAAGGCAGAAAAAGGCTTAGCAGTCCCAAAAGAGCCTTCCTCAGGAAGCACAAGCTCCCGCATTTGAGGATCCAGTGTCATGATAAAAACATTTCCATTTTTAAGAACTATTTCATAGACCTCTGAATTAGTGATAGCAAAATCCTACGAGTGCCTACAAACTTTTAATCGAACTTAAAGTCCCTCAGATTGAATTCCCACATATTGCTGCACTTGCATGTGGCACCTGGAAAAGAACTTCCATTAAAGGCTCTGTTCCATCTCAAAAGCTATCTCCTGTGTTTCCTCTTTTATTGTAGTTATACTGAAAAGGGATCCTTTGGAGCTTTTTTTGAAAAAGCTGACATCAAAGCCCATCTAAGATTTGCAAACTAAGTGGTTACTATAGAGCTTGAAGGGCTCCGGCAAGTTTCTCATGTATTTAGCTGCTAAATTCAGTTTCTGGACATTCAGTAGTCTGTCTGGCTCCTGTTGATATCTAGGGAAGATAGAAAGGGGAAGAACAGAGATGATGCAGGAGAAGCCTTATACTTTACCATACAGAATAGGTTTCAAGTGAGAGCTCCCATCCATCCCAATCTTTCACAGCAAATTAAGTTGGTTAGGGAAAAAAATGCATTTGTGGCAGGCAGGTCAGAGGCAATATGGCCTCTCGCCCTCCCTCCATTGGCTCAGTCATATACAACATCTGCAACAAATTGATTTCCCTTGATGTGTTGCAGCCCCATTGACTGCACACAGACCATGTGCTCAGCATCTCCTGCCTTTCCTCCCAAGTCTGCGGCATGCTTTCAGCCAGGTATCACAGTGCCTCGGTGACGTTCTGAATTACTCAGTGCAGACTTTCAAAGGCTTTTACAACTGGATACAAGATGGATTTTCAAAACCCAAGTCAAAATGAGACCAATATGTTAATTTTCATATATTTTCCAGAGGAGAAATCAAACCTGGCTTTTCTTACAAAGAAAACAAAACATCTAAGTACAAGACTTCAAAGGACCCACGTCCTTCTAAAGCCATAGCATTACACCTTTCTAAGGAGGTTGGATGGTTAAGTCCCTACTGTGGAATGCTCTTTTATTGAACATAGTTTTCTTTACCACTTCAAACCCAAGGTAGGATGTAAACAATTTCAATGCACTATGTTTTTCTACCATAGGGTATCAGAAATAAGTAACAAAGGAGCAAGCATTTAAAAATTACAGACTAGAAACCCACCAAAAACACTGTTGTGTGAAGATTTATTTTTCTTTAAAGAGAAAAGCAATAATAAAGAGCAGCTTAAAGCACAAATTTCAGAGAGCATGCCAACCTTTGAAGATCCTTTCACATACAAGGTACAAATATTGGATGAACCTGATGCAAACAAGAAAAGGATGTAAGATCTATAAACACAGAACTGCCAGGGACTGACATGAGTTACAACAAGGCAACAAGAGAGGACTTTTCGTTCCTTAAGTTCCTACACTAAAAGTTTCCTGCTGCAGACAGGCCATTTGTTAGCACCTCCCATTTGGTTTTCTTTGTCATCAGCTCAGAAGAACACCGAAATACACCCTACAACATGCTCCAGAACTCATCAGCACTACATGCCAGAGGGGCGAGATTCCCCTTTCCAGGAAAGAGGATGCTGTTCAGTACATCACTGTGCCATCATCACTGGAAGGTGGATGCAGGCAGGAGAACAGCTAATGAAGAAATCTATGACTCTATGACAGGAGAAGAGCAAAAGCTAACACCAGACTGCTCACTTGCTGAAGAACATACAGCAGCCCTCTGGGGGCCAGCACTAGAGCCAAACCCATGGGCAGGAAGAGCTGCTTCTTATACCTGGCCTCACACCAAACCAGCTGGTGTTCTCAGGCATTGTAACAGCTGGCCTTGATAACCCACCTGTTAGGACCCCCTTGTTGTGGTCCTGTCTCTACAGTTGTCTGTGGGTCCAGAGCTTGGCACACCACCCCAAGGCTGCTAGGGCAGCCATGAGATGTCCTCCCCTCTGCTTCTCTTCACAGGCTCAATTTTCACCATTGCGAACTGCTGCTCATGATTTGCTCAAGGCTGTGGTTGCAGGATCCCAGCACAGGTTATGCTTTTTTCATTTACTTTAGCCTGAAATAAATGAAGAATCCTGGACAGGAAATCCCAAACATTAAGCAAAGGGTCTGGGATTTCTATTGCATGTTTTCTTCTAACAAGACCAAGAATCACACTGCTCCTTAGCACGTGCACAGTCTCAGCTTCCACAGTTGAAATCCTCTCTGCTATTTAAATGCTTCCCCCACACACTTGCTCTTCCTGACTGTCTCTCCAGCACAGCCTTCCATAACTCGGGACTTCTCACCCAGTACTTCACAGAGCAGCGCAGGTAAAAAACTCAGCTAGATAAGGAGAGAGGCTTTATCCCCTTTGCAAGGACCAGCAGGTCAGGAGGCAACCCTGTGCAAATAATTATGCTCTTATGAGCATAATAATGTGAGAGAAGGGCCAAAAGGATCATCAGGGGACTGGAGTAACTCCCATATGAAGACAGGCTGAGAAAGTTGGGGCTGTTCAGCCTGGAGAAGAGAAGGCTGTGTGGAGACCTCATAGCAGCATTCCAGTATCTGAAGGGGGCCTGCAAGGATGCAGGAGAGTAACTCTTCATTAGGGACTGTAGTGGCAGGACAAGTAAAAGGTAGTGAGTTCAAACTTAAACAGGAAAAGTTCAGGTTAGAAATAAGGGAGAAGCTCTTCACCGTGAGGGTTGTGTTGGAGTGGGTTGCCCAAGAAAGTGGTAAATGCTCCACCCCTGGATATGCTCAAGGCCAGGCCGGACAGAGTCCTGAATGACATGGTCAAGTGTGAAGTGTCCCTGCTCATAGCAGGGGGATTGGAACTTGATGATCTTAAGGTCCTTTCCAATCCTAACTATTCTACGATTCTGTGACTACAGAGAAGTTCATGGTGAACAGTTAAGAACTATCAAAAAACAAGACCAAAAAGTATACCAGTGATAGTATTGCCATTTACATAGTACACATGTGACAATTTATACAGAGAGACAGCAGATAGCATTTCAACTTCAGTGGCAGTACAGATGTAGAAGTCCTAGCTTTAATGACTTCCATCTGTCATCTAACAGTTCAGCATAGATCAGCAAAGGCTCCAACTTCTCTTTCTAATGGCATATACTGTGTTCCATACTCACCTATTGCTGCACATCAGGAATTGCTATGTTGGAGACTGCTAGCAGGCATAAGCTCCAAGTGGGGGAAAAATAAAACAACATAAAATAAATCCAGCAACAAAAGTATATTTCCTTGGGGTAATGCCGTGTGCAACAAGGCTTTCTGTTATGGAGGATTCCAAGCAGCTAAGGCCTGAGGCACTGTGTTTGCTTGCAGGTTTATAGGATGCCAATGCCTGCTTGAACCAATCTGCACACATGAACACCTATAGAGACTGCTCCCTACCTGGATAAAGCAGTACAATAGGGGCCAGAGAGCACCCTGTCCAGCCTGTGCTGCAGTAGGCTGTCCCCACAGTGGCGCAGGAGCACCAAGTTGCAAACCAGTATGTTGAGAATCTACAGAGGAGGCTGGGACAGAGGCAATGACATGCTCCAAATGCCAAGTCATCCCTGCTCCTCCCTGTTACTCATTGCCCTGCCAAAGAGCTTTCTGCTTTGCTGGTACTTGCCACTCTCACCCAGAGGCAAGAGCCAAGTTCCTATTATCTTTGAGGGAGTTGATGGCTTTCCTTACTGAAAAGAGCACCTAGGTATGGGCTCCTATAAATCACTTTCATGAAGTTGGATGAGGCGATTGGTGTTGACAGAATGAGAGCCATTGGCCGAAACTAAGTACAGCTCAGACTGAGGCTGCCTTTCATGCCTGGTTAATCACAAATATGAACAACAAAACCTTCCCTTCCTGTGCTATACACCTTCTGCATCCCCCACGTCCTGAGAGAGTAGGGGTGGATGTAGATGAGACCATCTTTGGCTTGAGCAGAAGCCAGAAAATTCTGGAAACAGATGTTTTTAAGGGAAAATATTTTCCCTAGAAGTTTCCCAACTGCTTACCTGAAATACTGTTTGAACTAATGGAATATTGCTGTTAGAGCTGGGCAGGAAATATTTCCCCTATCCTATGAAGAGAAACCTTCCTTTTGCATCCCTCCTGAGGAAATCGTGCTTTGTTAATCTTCTTACACAAGGAAAGGGAAGCAAAGCAAAACAAAAAAAAAAAACCCAGCAATTAAGAAACCACCTGTGCTTCCCACCATAGCTAGTGGACAAGCAATTATACACTTCCTTGGAGTACAGAAGAATCAGATTCAAATTATTGATCTCCTCAGATCAGAGAGACTTTAGTCTTGCTCTTTCTACACCTCTGATAACCACATTGGTGTCTGGGCTGTTGATACTGGCAATATTTTCAGGAGTTCTGGACAACCTGGAATACCCTGCAGGGCGGCAACCCATCTGGAGCCGGGCACACACTGTTGAGTTGGGATGTGGAAGTTCATAGAACACCTCTTGTGAGTAACTCGGAGCCATGGAAACTGCCAAACAAAAAATCAAAGAGCCTTTGGTAGTGCTGACAAGACAATTCCAGATTAATTGTAAACCTTGTCCTGGGTAACAAAGTAAGAGAGATCACAAGGCTTATGCAAAATACCTTGCATCTCATGAGGAAATAAGTTATCATAGACAGGCAAGAGAGTGCCCCAGCTTGTTATTCCCACTGTATTTCAATCCAAATGTATTCATCTTGCTTATGAAATTTGAGGGAGTTTCACACCACACAAATTCAGAGATTCTTCCAGCTCACACCTGGCTTTGTAAGCTGAAATAAGTGAACTCCACAGGCAGGACAAAACCAGTTCGGCAGCTTTGCACAGGGAAATGGTGTATTGATAGGCAAAAGCTTCCGAAACAGCAGAGACAGGCACCCAAGGTGTATAGCTACTATTATAACTGAAGTGTTTTGGAAAGACTTCTGAAGCTGCTAACCAAGAAGAGCAGCACTGGAAATTATTTGTCATACTGCTTTGTAGCTGTACAGGAAATCTGATAATGCAGAACTTCACTTCCCTGTATGCTTTCCCCCACTCCTTTACTCATATGAGGGGAATGCCAGGAATATCCCTGGAGCAAGGACTTCCATAGATGGTCCCATATAGCACTTAAGTAATTGCCACTTTTGCCTTAGACTTTTGCTCATGTTTTTGTTTTTTTGCCTTATGTGTTGAACAATAGCACTGAGTACAACAGCACATACTTCAAAGCATATAATGCTTCAATAAAAACAAGTTAACATCTATGGGTAGAGAAAGAAATACCTTAGTGTTATGGATAGCCAAATTCCAAGACCAGATTGAAGTTCTTGGTTTAAAATAAATAAATAAATAAATCTATTCTCTGTGTCTTTAACCAGCTTGTGAATCATAAGGGTCTTTCGCACAGAAGCTGTCATACAGGCAATTACAAGAGGCAGTAGATTTGACCTACAGGTCAGAAACAATAGATTCATTTGTTCTGATGTAGATTGAATCAGATTAGTGCCAACATATCACAGCAAGAACTCAAACTGCAGACTATCTTTTCCATCCCAAGGCTGAAATAAACCATGCACACACAAAAAGGTTCTTCTCTACAACATAGACTGATCCTACTAGGACTATATCAGAAATGAAACCAAATACTAATTGATCCATATGTTTTTTTAAATGACTGTATAAAGTAAGTTCTCTCAGATACCCATTATCTCTACTTTAAGAAACAAATGTGACACTATATGATTTTTTGATGGGAGATACCTAGCCCCACATCTTATTTTTGACTTGCAATACTAATGTGACTGTAAAGTAATTAAAGGCAGTTCCAGGTAAGGTTAGAACAATTCTCCATAAAATCTGCTCAGCTGGAAAAAAAAAAAAAAAGAAAAAAAACCAACATTTCCAAATGGGCAAGTTGAGGATTCTTTTTTCTGCCACTCTGAAAGAGGTTAGAAAAGCAGACTGTACTTTTATTACCCATACAAAGGCCCATTTAGAGCTCATTAAAATGTGAGTGCTCATAATGGCATGACTGAGCCTTGACTTCTTTCCCTCTGCCACTTCATGCTACATGGAAAGCCTTCATGCCATTTCAAACTGGGAAGAAAAAAACAAAACAAAAAAACATTATTTTAATAAAGTAAAAATAGAAATTGTTGACCCGTGAACTTAGGGCAAAAGTCTCCCAAATTCAAGGGTCACTCAACCTCCTTGGAAATCTAGCATCCTCAACAGCATACTTCGAAGATAATCTAGTTTTAAACACCCAGATCAGGTACCCCTCCAATCAGCCTTCCCGTTCACCATTTGCATGGTGTGACAGTTTGAAGCTACAACATTTGTTACCCCTTGAGCTTCATCATCAAGTGCTCACCTGTTGTCCATCATCACTGCTGGAAGCCAGTAGAGCCAACACCCCTCTCCCTACCCACCCTAGCCTACCATGCCTGTACCACCAGTTTCCTTCACAAGCCAACCAGTAAAAATATTTCCCAAGTGGTTTTTATTTTTAAGACTGGTCTTTCCCCTACCCCCATCCCCTCTCTTGTAGAACAAAAGAACTGGCCAAGGGTTGTAGAGCACAGACTTATTAAAGGCTGTGGCAGATGGTGAAAATGTGTTTTGCGAATGACAGCAAAGACAGCAGGATGCACACGAGATCAACATAAAGTAGCACTCAATAACAGCGATACTGAACTGTGGCATCTTTTATCATTGATAAGGCAAGACATAAGGTTATCTCAAGGGATTAATTGCTTGAAATCCCATTAGGTCCTTCCAACCATTGCCTTACAATTTTAGCTATCAAGCCAAACATTCCCTGTCTTTCAACCTGGCTAGTTTAGCATCAGGGAGGGGGAGGCACTTACTGACCATGTTGCTTTTTCTGAAATATGCAGTCTCAAGCAGCACTGAGGACCAAGGAAGTGCTCCCAAAACTAGGGAAAAAATGACAGGAAGCAGGACTTCCTACATAAAGCCACAAGGTAAAAAAATACAGGGACACAGCAGGAATGAGAAGTTACCCTAGCATTCAAACACTGTTAATTCTTCTGGATGATACTTACCCTACTTGCAGAAAGGCTGAATAAAACCATTTTCCTTTGAATGCCAATCAGCTCCTTTAACCAGATATTCTTGAATCTATGTTTATCCCCTGATTGCTGCAATTCTGCCATATTAAAGCGATTCTCTGAAGTAATGACGATTTATTCTCAACACTGCTATTTAACAGTCAGAGCATCAGAGAGATATGGTTGTGTTTTGATTTCGGTTCAATTACCAACAGAGTACAAACCACAGCATGAGGCAGAGATGCACAGCTACAACTGAGGTCACATACAAACACCTTGATGCCTCCCATCTCCCCATTAAAGTCTTTCTGGAAATTATCTTCTGCCATGTGGTCCCTCACAAGATTTAGGTGGGCAGATGCCCAGGCATGAGAGAACAGGTTTGCCTTTTGAGAAATAGATTGAGATGCCTTCTCACCAACACATGCAAAGCTGGTTTCTGGAAGCAGCACCAGTTGAAAAGACTGTAAGAACTGGGGTTGGAGGAAAGGGAAGTATCACATCCAAAAAGGATGCAATCGTCACATGAAAGGGATCTAAAAGCTAAGGTTAAAACACCCTTCAAAAGAAGCAGTTTTCTTTTCAGAAGATGAAGATGGCACCCCCAGGACAAAGCAAGAAGAGCTCTTCCCACAGACCTGTTTCCTGGTCCACTGGTCCATGGCTGGGACCAGTCCCTCCAAGCAAAAAGGATAGGCAGCCAGACATTAGCAGAGTTGAGAAAAGCCTGACCAAGAAAGACGACTCTCGGATTTAATTCTACTGCAAACTTCAAATACCAGAGCACCAGAGGGTCAACATGCAAAGATACAATTCCCTCCTCTAAAAGCAGTATTTTTCAAAGGACCCTGACAAAGGGATGCTCAGATACAATTAAAACAAAAAAAGACAGATACTTTCAACAGCCAGCACATACCATGCTCTTTTCTGTGAATTGTATCCAAGATGCTTCACAACTGGGTAAGCAGATAGAAATCAACACTCACCAGATACTTTTAGCAGACATCTACAAAGCTCGATCCAAAAAACTGCCTCTGTTGCTCTCAATACTGACAACAAGCACAACTCCTCCATCAGCCGTACAAAGATACTGCTGAGCAAGACTGATCTACTTGCTCCAGGTTGTGTGGCCAAAAGGCCCTTGCAGAGGTACCTCGTCATTAGCCACAGATGATAAGCACTCACCACTGATGGAGACTCCAATGCTTGCAAGTCATAAGATTAATTACAGCTTTGGCTACCCCACTGGCAAATCAAATTACCTCCTTCAAGTGGCCTGAATGAGCAGAAATGTCTCCACCTCCATGAACAGGGACTTACAGAA